>JAMKFB010000734.1:124351-167403 GCA_036247105.1 Cirrhinus mrigala
ATACAATATTCCTGCTTTTTAATTACATATTTAATGTCAGTGTATTTTTGGGTTATTAACGGTTTAATTAAAAAGAAAATAATAATAAAAATGCTGTCTCTTCACGACGCGCAGTCACACTTTACAGTGTACGTCAATGGTAGAGAGCTTTGTGGCGGATACTCATTTTAGATTGAGGAGAACCTTCTGTGCAAAACAAATATCTTTATTTCTTTTCTTTCCTTTTTTGTAGGAAGTTTTGCCGTCAAAGCGTGAACATAAACAGGTCTCTGTCTTGGTTTTGACCACGTTGCTAGCAGGTGAGTTTTTATGTTAACTTGTATGAAATTGTTGACCAAGAATCCGGGCTTTTAAAGGTTTAAAGCTGGTTTAAAATAGTCATTTCGCTGTGGTTTTTAATCACTATGAAATCGCTTGATGCTTACGTTACCTATTAACCCCATATAAGCGTGTAAATGTACAGTATGCATTTAATGCTAACGTTAGCATAAAACTCGCAATGTTCGTCTGCAAACACTGTGGCGTCTCTTTAGAGACATTATATGCATTTAATAATAATGCCAAAGCGGGCAAAAACTTGGCGAATTCCAGGTTTTCGTGTAACGTTACAGTGCCTGAATGCTCATGCACGTTCTTAAGCCTCTCTGCACTTGTCGCACATGTACCGCAAAACTAATGAACTGATCTGAACACGATCTCATCTGAATTCTAGATGCAGCGCGGAAGGCTGTACGTTCGTGTCGACTAAATTCTTCAGCATTTGTGAACACTGGACACCTAAGATGGCACATTCGAGATGGTAAGAAAAAACTTAATGTCCAGTTAGTAACTGTGAAAAGTATTTTAGAGTAAAGTCATCATTTTCAGCACACAGCATAAATGTGATTTTGATAAATCTGTGTAGATATTAACGTGCTTTCTGGTGCTGTGCCAGATGTAAATAGTGATGCAGCTGTCCTGTTGTTGATGGCCCACTTTAAAAGAAGCAGAGGATTTGCTGTTCCTTTTGGCCAGTGTAAGTTTTTTTCATTTGTATAATTGACAACTAATAATTTTTATAACTGACAGTTAGAAAAACTGCGTGTGTGTGTGTAGGTCACAACAACAGCAGCAGATGCAAAGACCAAGATTTCACTACACTAATCATGCTTGGTAAAATCTTTTAGTACATGATTAAGTGATGTTAAAGGGATGGTTTTTAAAAATAAACCTTTTGTCACACTTTATTCATGGCTCTCTATATCTAACTTTCTACCTAGCATCTTCTCAAATACATTTATAACAAGGGTAGGTAAATGATGATAGAATTGTCATTTTTGGGTGAACAATCCTTTTGAACTAATGAAAAAGGCTCCAACATCTACATCTACTTTTACTGACACCATAATCAAATGTGAAAAGTTTTTTTGTAAAGTCACAAATATCACTATAAAAAAACATGAACACAATAAATTAATTAATTTACTTTTTTTTTCTTTTTTTTTTTTCAGTTCAGGAGATTCAGTTCTACACAGCAAAAAAAAAAAAAAAAAAAAAAAAATGGATGCTGGCGATTGAAAGCAAAGTCTTCCTTCCTGTGATTGACCTACCAGATACGTCCTCTGCATTTGCTCTTCTCTTCTTTTATGTGCTTAAGATCAAGTACTAAGTGGAAGCCACTACTTTGTTGTTTATTTAGAGGTAAGTACATCTTGCAATAAGCTGTAATATTAAGTAAACATTAAAGGGAAAAAGAAAAATGAAAACCATGTACATCCGGGATGGCATGACGGTACGTTATGAGAGAATTTGCATTTTTGAGTAAACAATCCCTTAAAGGAATAATCCACCCAAAAATGAAAAGTCAGAGGAAAGTCTTAGTCCTTCACAAGGCTTAATTTGCCCATCAATATTGCTCACTCAAAAATACAAAACTCTCTCATCACTTACTCACCCTCATGCCATCCCGGATGTACATGACTTTCATTCTTCTGTGGAACACAAACAGAGATTTTTAGAAAAATAGTCCATCTATGTGAGTCCATATAATGCAAGTGGATTGGCCCTTCAAAGTTGATGCTTCACAACATGCTGACATTTACGTCAAACAAACACATGTAGGACACTTGCCTGGAAGCAGTGGTTTATATTATTAATTTTGAAAAAATATTTAAACATTTCTCACACAAACCTATCGTTTTGCTTCAGATTACTTTTTCTTTTTTTTTTCCTAAAAATCTTTAATTGTGTTCCACAGAAGAAAGTATATTTGGGATGACATGAGGGTGAGTAAATGTTGAGAGAATTACAATTTTTGGGTGTTGTCTTCTTGGCATGCAGTAACGATAACTGACAATTTGAGTTAAAATAAAATGAACTGGTGTACTATTGTTTATTCTTCTAATGAATTCATAACAGTATTTTTGTCTGTCCACTGAGAGTACACACAACCAAAATATTCCAGTTCAAAAAGTGCATAAAGAAATGAAATTAATCTGTATGATTAATCCATGGGCTTTTATTCACATACAAACATTGATCATCCGAATATGTAGAGTACTGTACATCAAATGTGGTAAACAGAATCTCAGACATGCTTGAGAACTGATTAGGTGTCTTAAACCACTCGAATCATATGGATTATTTTTACAATGTATGCACTTTTTGAAGCAAAAAAAATTAAATTGCCTGGATAGACAAAAATGAAGAGAGAATATCAGTTTTCATGTGTTCCGAAAACAAACTAGTTTCATGGGTTTGTAACAACATAGTAAATGATGACAAAGTTTTCATTTTGGCTGAACTAATGCTCTAAAATGTTTTTACAAAGAGAATGAAATATGAATCTAATTAATTTTTGTTTTATGTGAAGGTTCATTGTGAAGATCAATCCTGACACACCGCAAGCGCTCTGCAAATTTCCAGATCAGCAAAAGAAGTGGGAAGATGGTGCAAAGGAGAAACTCTAGGCCTGAACCCTCATGTGTCCAAGTTGTTTGTGGATTTCAGCTGGCAAAACTCTTAATCCACTACAGGCAAATGCATTTTACTCAGGAGAGTTTTTGTGAATTTGTATGTTTTTAAGATTGTTCTTATGATTTAATTTATTCCTTTTTTTTTTTTTTTTTAATTGCTGTAATATACAAGTATTTATGTGTACATTCTTGAAAAATGCTTCTCGTGTGTAACAAAAGTTTGAGTTTTACTTGAAGCTTCACTGTCATTGCTGTTCACTGTTATCATAGTATGTCGTGCTTTGGATAAATGTTAAGAATTTTTCTAGCTATAATAGTTAAAATGGGATGTGCTGTAATATATACACAATAGTTTGTAGTATTGTTTTGTTTGAGTCTTAACTGAATCTGTAAAAATGTTAATGTTATTGCAAGGGTTATTGCAACAATTGAACAATTAAAAACATTAAAAGTTACACAGTTGTCATTGCTTATTTTTATTTCATTTTTTTCTTGTATTGCAATATATTACTGGAGAAAAGACCATAAGATTACTTTATATTTTACAAGTAAAATACAGTAAAAATACAGTAAAAACTGCACAAGTGCAGTATAATCCTGTAAATACATTTACAGCAAGTAATGGTACTGTAAATATAAATACAGTATTTTATATAAGTAAATTTACAGTAAGTTACTGCCAAACTGCTGCCAGTAAGTTACTGTAATTTACAGTGCAGGAACTACCCAACAGCCACCTCTTCCTCCACAAACCACAAGACCAGTGCCTGTTGAAAGAATTCCAGCACATGCTGGTTAGGTATGTTTTGAAACATGGCTGCTGGTTTAAGCTGGGCCTTAGCTAGTCATGAGCTGGTTTAAACTAGTCATGTTGTTTAGGACCAGCACATGACCAGCTAAGGACCAGCTTAAACTAGCTCAGCAGCCATACTTCAAAACATCCCTAACCAGTAGGGGTGTGACGAGACGAGACACGAGACGAGATGAGATTTTTCTTTTCTTAAGAAATCCTCAATGATTAAATATATAGGGAAATCGTCTTTTATTCAACTGAAAAAGACAAAATGCAACAAAAATGTAGGTGCATTTCGAACTTTATGAAACTTCCATTTTAATGAATTATATGCAGTAATAAACAACATTTAAACAAGAGCTTCACGATTCTGGATAATTTGAAAATCCCAGTTTTGAATAAATTGGAGACCATGATTCTGGAGAAAAAAGATTAGAAAACTAAACAAAATAACGTAATTTATTAGTGGTTCTGACAAACTGTTCATTGCTTAAGTCTTTTAAAAACATATATTCATTTAAACGAAATAATAATAAAAAAGCATTCAATGAAGGAGGCAGTGTCTCACTTCATTGAGACTTGTTTGACCATTGAAATCTCCTGAATGAATGATTCAATGACATACTTTTTTTAAACGGGCAGTTGTCGCCACCTCCTGGCGGAAGAGGATAAGCGTTACTATACATACAAGTGTTAAGATACTTTCGTTTTGATCGCTGCTGTGGACAATAAGTGTTTATACCCAAACTATAAACTTTTATCTCAGTACTTCTATTATTTAAATGTCTGTAACACAGAAATAATGATTATAATGTGGTTGAAAAGACTGTGTTGCTCTTTCTGCATTCACATTTACCCCGACCCTCTGATTCATTAACATGGGCAGCGACAAAACGTGCTTCTCACTGACACTCGCGATGTGAAACTGTCCAAATAGACATAGCTAAATCGTTGTCATTCAGGAATAAGATCACGTGGGTGTTTGAATCAAGATCTCGATATTTTAAGGATTAATCGTGCAGCTCTAATGTAAACACTGCAAAATGTTTTGCAAGGATATCGTCACGACATCTCGCGAGATCCGACTAGTGCCACGAGATCTCGTCACATCCCTACTAACCAGCATATGCTGTTTCTTTCAACAGGCGTGTGTGTCACTGCTTTATCAAGTCATGGTTTTGTAGGTAGTGTTTGTGCACATACCTTACAAAACTGATTTTGGATGGGCTACTGAGGCAGCATAACAGTTTAATGATCTACAACAAAATAGATAGAGCTTTGGTGGTACATTTACACACAAACTGATCATCTTTAGTTTTTACACCTGTGATGTAACTGAATGCACAGGATTGTGGTTTATCATAGGCAGAGAAGGATACATCTATGCTGCCTTCAAAAATCAATTAGATGAAGGCATTTTAGGAGACAGGAAGTGAAACTAACACTGGATTTAGACGTACCTTGATGCCTTCTTGCCTAGAGATGCATCCTGTGAAGACAGTATTCTTCAGCTTTTATGTGCGGCCATTGTTTTGATTATTTCATCCCCTATTTAAGTATTAGTATTAGTATTAGTAGTAATTATATTAGTATTTTTTTTCACAATTACTGATGTAAACAACAACAGTAACTACAATAACACTGAATTTTTTTCATTATATGAAGAAAGTAAGTGGTACTTGACTGCTTAAAATGAATAATCCACAAGGTAAAATATGTAAATATGTAATGGATTTGAGATATCATTCATGTTAACAGCACAAATGTGCATTGCACTTCTTGTTTCCTTACAGGTTACTGGCCTCGTGACCTGTTGAGGCCCAGATGAGGAAAGACTCCCTAGTCAATGGACTGTATTTCTGCAGACTGTTATTGTGTATAAAGTTCAAAAATACATACATGCCTAATTAATAGTTTCAGGCACACATACATGTACATGGCAACAGCGCCTCCTATAGACACTCAACTGCTAGTAAATAGCTGACATTCTGCTCTTAATTTCTACTTTAAGAAAATAGTTAATTCAGTGAAATATGATTTATTGATGAATGTTTTAAGTGTAAAAAAACAGACAATAATTGATTGCAAATATAGCAGTACAAATGGTTAATATTAAATCTTACAAATAAAGGTGTATAATAAAGCGTATAAAAATCTTTTGTAAAAAATAAGTAACAACAAAGCCAGATGCCCTAATCATTCTGATCAGACATATCATAACTGTTCTTTGTCAATAGCAAAAGCAAAGATGCTTGACATTTCCTCATAATGTAGGCCTACTTCGGCAGCAGTGGTTTTTCAGCCTTTTTTCTTTTTTTTCTTTCTTTCTTTTTTTTTTTTTTTTTTTAAAGACGTTTACAATATGTCCACAAGAGGAAAAAATTGCTTAATTTATAAAGTAGACCCAGTTCAAAAGTTTACAAATGCTTGATAGTTTTTCATTAGTCCCTTGTTTGTCCTGAAAAGTTAAACTGCCCACTCTTCTTCAGAAAAATCCTTCAGGTCCCACAAATTCTTTATGTAGTTGAACCCTTTCCAACAATGACTGTATGATTTTGAGATCCATCTTTTCACACTGAGGACAACTGAGGGACTCATATGCAACTATTACAGAAGGAAAAACCATGCATTAAGAGCCAGGGGTGAAAACTTTTGAATTTGAAGATCAGGGTAAATGATCAAGCTCAAGATTAGCTGCCTTTTTGACAAAAGTTAAGCATACAGACCCCAGTGTCACAGAGAGCCGTCAGCACAGCAAAACTGCCGAGCTTATAACAGGAGCAGACAGTCTGATCGGCACTGGATCTCACTGTAATGCAGCCACGTGTTGACCACGCGCCCCCTTCCAGTTCAGGATCCCAAAACACACAGATATGTTTCTCATTCTTCCTCTGGAGGGAAATGCACATGCAGAAATGTCAACTGATAGTACATCATATTGGTGTAACACATTACATGTGGTACATGAGAACAAATTGTTCCATACCTTCAAGTGAGAAAACGTGAGATTTACTGGTTTCGTTGGATTGGTTGTCTCATAGTTACTAAAAGTGGCAGTTACAACTTTTGAATTGATCTTGAAAGTTTGCTTTTGCTCTGTCTCTAAATGGTTAAAACAGCAGTTGAGTGATTCCTCCAGACCTTTGTAGCTGAGTAGAGCTGCACTCGTAAAGCCTGGTTGATGACAAAAAACAGTAAAAAACATTTTATACTCTACAATTAAAAAAAATAATAATAATAAAAATAAGGTCACTTTTTTAATGTTTTGTTTACAAGAATGTCTACCAAGGTATGTGTCTCGTGTTGCTGTGTCCCGGTGGGAGGTCAGTTGTGCTCCACTGATATTCATCAAGAAATGACCCTCAGGTGGAGAACTGCCCCTCTTTACTAACAGCTCCACATCTGTAGGGCAAAAACCACATTACAAATATAATTACATTGATTGAAGCAGATGTTACTGAAGATGGTACTAGTGGTACTGAAGTGTAATGTTTAGTGTAAACCTATTTTTTACCAGCTTTAGCGCTTATTTTCCTGATCCGGGTTGCTGGCAGCAGATGTCCGATCAGTTTTAGTGTGAATACCAGAATCCTAAACAATGCTGAGATGATATAATTATCACCACTGAAGCCACCATGAAGCAGATCATCTAAATCACTCAGAAATTCCTGTATTGTGGTGGTAAAATGAGAGAGATTTGTGGATGAAGATAATGTTTAAAGCACTCACTTAAGCTCTGCTGAATGTCTGCAAGACTTGTGTGTAACATATAATTCAGCTTATCGTTGTGAAACAGAACTAACTTTAGCATACGCTACGTTTACTGAGAAAATGCTGCTAGCATAAATTTGTTACCAGCATGTTTCTAGCATTTGTGGCATGTCACTGACATGATTTAGCGCATTGTTAGCATGAATTAGCATCTCTTAACATATTGCTAACATGTGTTAGGCAAGTGTTTAGGTTTTGCTATGTATACTGTGATGAATGAGACAGGGCCTGGAGCGGTGAGAAAGGAGCGAAGATAATGAGCGACACCTGCCTCACTCTGCTCCCACGGCTCTTGGTCCCGTCCCGCTCGTTGCATTTACATAGTATAACTGTTTTATTTTTGCAATAAAACTTGATTTAAAAAGTGTTACCTTCAAAAGTTTTTCTCCAACCACTTGTGTATTATTCCTGACAGACTCACTCTGACTCAGTACCAGACAGCTGTTGGTCATCAAAGAGACGAATTCTGTAAGCTTTGGTGATGCCTATACAGACAACAGAGAAAAGAGAGATCAGCATTCTGGTCATTATGAATGACTGTAATATTCTGTATCAGTTTCTAGTAAAAGTTTTGCAGTACCTGGGTTGCTTTGTTCTCACTTAATAAAGTATCACACTTAAGCTCTGAAAACCAAAACTAACATAATATCAATATCACATGAGAAAAAGTATGTTTTTTATTCGGTGATCACATCTGATATTCAGACCAGCAGCACAGATTGAGAGTGTTTGCACAACAGCTCATTATTAAACAAAAATCAATAATGTTACTCTGAAAAAAGGAAACCTTACTTAATATCACTGAATCAAACTAAATGCATTAATTTACACTAAAAAAACTAGTTGTAGAGGTTTAATCAGGAAGAAATAGCTGGTTAAGGGTGAGCTCACACTACAGGCATGGTTGCCTTATACTGAGCAAACAAAGGCAACCACTGTGTGCAATGACTCCTCCTCCACAGATAGATTTATCAATCTCACATACACCTTCAACAGCATCAAAACAGCATTTTGGAGAGGGATCTTACATTGTTTAAAAAATGTCAAAATGTGAACAGTTTGAAAGGACCTACTCTCACAGAGTTCATATACACAGCCTTTTGTGCTTTGAATTAGTATGAAAGTACATGAAAAGCATGAAATTCAAGAGATATTAGAAACCAAAAACTCATGAAAAAAAAAATGTAAAATCTGGGTCATTAAGCAAAACCAAAGCACTAGTTGGCCAATAAATAATAATAGTAAACAATATTAGTTTCTTACCAATACACTGAACTCCTTGTCCTGCAATAAATTTCTCTTCTCTGTTGTTGGAAATGTAGCCAGTTTCACATGTGCAATAATAACCTCCTTCAGAATTGACACATTTTGCATTAGGACCACACACAGTGCTGTCATCCACACATTCATTGATGTCTGAAATGAGATGAACAGAGATTCAGATGTTTTCTCTGCTGCACAGAGATCAAATGAGATTCATCACATCAAGCTCTCTTTACCTTTGCATTCAGTTTAACCTGCTTGTGTGAAATTATGTGTTGGTGTGAATCCTTCATCACATTGACAGTAGTAGCTGCCATTAATGTTGAAGCATATTGCATTTTCTCCACAAATGGGTGGATCAGACTGACAGTCATTGTCATCTCAATGACAGAAAAAGTTTGAATAACCACAACACATTTTTTTTTTTTTTGTACAATTCATTAATGAGTGCTGTTTCATAAATGTGTCCTATCTTCAGTTTAAATTATTATTAATTTGTGTGTGTGAGTCCAGTGTAAATATTGAAATGTACAACCCTATTAAAATCTTGTTAAGCCCTTACATCAAAGCTGTCAATGCAAAAAAAAAAAAAAAAAGGCCAATAAATGTGTAGGTTCTAATAGTTTCTTACCATTACAGTGAACTCCTTGTCCTGCATTAAATATCTCTTTTCCGTTGCTGGAAATGTAGCCAGCTTGACATGTGCAATTATAAGCTCCTTCAGAATTTGTACAGTTTGCATTAGGACCACACACAGTGCTGTCCTCCACACATTCATTGATGTCTGAAATGAGATGAACAGAGATTCAGGTGTTTTCTCTGCTGCACAGAGATCAAATGAGATTCATCTTATAAATCTCTCTTTACCTTGGCATTCAATCGAATCTGCTTGTGTGAAATTATATGTTGGTGTGAATCCTCCATGACACTGACAGTAGTAGCTGCCATTGGTGTTGAAGCAATTTGTATGGTTTCCACAAATGGGTGGATCAGACTCACACTCATTCTCATCTATAGCAATGACAGAAAAGTATGAATTACCACAGCGCCTTTTCTTGATTTTTATGTACAGTTCATTAATGAGTGCTGTTTCATAAATGTCATATCTTCGGTTTATATTATTATTTTTGTGTGTGTGAGGCAAGTGTAAATGTTCACTAGTACAACCCTATTAAAATCCTGTTAAGCAAAAAAAATGAGTTTCTAAGAAATGTGTAATTTTATCATATGTTAGCTTTTTTATTCATACCTACACACTTTCCTTTTTTTCTTTTATATGCATGTGGACAGGTTTGCATCAGGATGTTCTCTGTTAGTGCTAACAGAAGAACTGTAAGCAAAAAATAAAGAGTCTGTTACTGCAAGTTTAGTGTCTTTGGTGTCGTTTGATGCACATATAGTGAGGTCCAGAAGTCTGAGACTACTTTGATAATCTGGGATTTTTTAATGAAAACCTGCAAATATGCAGATAGGTTTAGGAATTATCAAAGGTCAAACCAAAGACATCCAGAAAGAGATAGTCAGTTTGACTTTTTAGATTTCAAATATTAATGAAATGTAATGAAAAAAAAATGCTAATGATGATGCCATTGTTGGGGAGCACAGCTTGACCCCAAACAGAGACCAATGAAATGCTGAAAGAAGATCAGGAGTCAAAGGTGAAGTTCAGTCAGTTTACAGATGGTTCACTGAAGACAATGTTCTCCAAACTTCTAAAGACTGAACAAAATGAGTAAGAAGATCCAGCCTCAAACTAATGTAGGGTACAGAAACACTAATACTTACAGGCATTTCTACATATTCTGATAGGTTGACAGTACAGATAATTCTAGTTTCTTCTGAGAATCGTATAATGTTCTTTATGCAAATGTGGTGATTTAATACAAAATATTATCTTTGACCAATCAGCATATTTGTGTTTGCGCTCAAGAGAGCTTCAAAGGTTTCTACACCATGTTTTTGCAGCGTTGAGTAATGTATCACGGATGTATCTATTGATTCTTTGAACGCAATATTAATCAGAATCCACTCACTGCCCAAAACACCCGAGTTATGCAAACTAATGAATCCTCTCATTATAACAAAGACACGATGCAAATAAGAGATTAATTGTGCAGTGTTGAGAGCTTTGTTGATTATAATGGGACTTTGTGTGATCTCGATGAAAAGTGTGTGACAGATTTTAAGAGTCTTCAAATGTGATATTGATTTAATACAACAGTTAAGTAAACAAGAAGTTAATATTAAGTAACTTACATTGTCTGACTGTAACCATATTGTTGAGTTTTGTTTATGAATGAACGTGCGCTTTTAAACAAAGTCAGTGATTTAATTATTCATTCATAGGGACAGTTTTTAACTGTCCCCCCCCCCCCCCCCCCCCCCCCCGGGCACATAAATCCTAGTGACGGCCCTGTCTTTGACACACTATGTTCTACATTCAGCAGCTATAACAGAGGCTGTAGGCAAGTCATGAATCAGTAAACTATCATTCGCGATTCATTTTATAATATAAGAGGAGAAGATAGAGGTGTAAATCCACCCCTTCACCACTGACTATTTTACAATCATGCATGTCAAATTGAGCCCATATTTTGGCCCATCTTAGTCTTAGGGTAAGACGCGCAGCCAAAATTCATTTCATTTATTCCTCATGATGGCTAAAATGCCACTAGGAAAACCAGTTATCAAAGTTGTCAAAGAAAAGAGCATTTCTCTTCAGCCAATTCACTTTACACCCATTTTTCATGACAATTGCTTAACTCACCTGTCAGCAGAGCAAATTACAACTTACTGTGCATTTATTATACATACTGGACTATTCATTTTCCCAGGCTCTAAACATGTGGAGTCCTTGCCAATACTATGTGACTGATCAAACATAATAAGGCTAGTTACACATCATCCAAAAAGGCTAATTCTGTAATCGTTTATCTGTGGGAGTTTCCTCTCATTCCTATTTACTGTTTCTCTTTTTGAACAGTTTAAGTGTCCTTACAAACATCTGTCCCTACATTCAGTCCTGAAAAAATCTTAAGTGTGACTCACCCAGACTCAGCAGATCCATGCGCCTCATGGTCAAAGACTTGCAAATAGAAAGATAAAGAAAGAAACGGCTTAAGTTTTGATCCTGAGCAATTCCATACAAGAAAGTTCTTGAGACTCTTCAAACGTTGACTGTCTCCAGCTGTCTTCAGCACTGTCTGCAAGGCTAATAGAGTCACAGATCACTTCATCTAGAAAAATGGTAAATATTGTGACTCAGTCTTGCTTCTCAGACTAGGTCTTGTGTCTCTCTCACTGACTCAAATGATGAAAAAGCCTGAAGTACATGTACGTTTTGTCAGTGCAGTCCAGCCCCCTGCTTTGGCTGATTGCATTATTTTTAACACATTTTACAAGTTCACTTATAATGTTAGTAGTGTTTTTACAAGAAAAATTAGGTAATTTAGTTGTACTTTATTATCCAGCATATGCACTTACCTGTACTTAGAGTGTACTTACCTAAAAAAGTACTGATAATATAAGGTGACAACATGAGTTAAGGTTAGGTTTAGGTGTAGGTTCAGAGTTAGTACCTAGTTATTACTGTATTATTATTACTGTATTACTGTATTATTACTGTGCATAGTATGTACATGTGAAACAGGACTGTAAAATAAAGTGCTAACATAATTTAGTGACAAACGTTCATTTGCCTGATCTTTGTGAGATGTTTAGTAGCAGTGGTTTATTTATATACTTGTTTTCTCACATTGTAGTAGTGCTGTTCCTGTAGCACAGACACGCTCTACAAAGTCAGACTTCACAGAAATACATACATCTGTGCAAGAAAGGTGTACTGCATTTGTGAGAATACATACATACATACATATATATATATATATATATATATATATTTCCTGTGTTTCTTCCTGTTGTTAATTTGTTTCCTTGGTGGCATATCATCATCATCTATTTCTATTTCATTCAAATAAATAGCTTCCTGTTTGTTTGGCTCTTAGCTGTTACGCTGTTGTAGTTTGCCTTGATCTTCCTCTTTGGTTTTCTTAATGTTTCAGTCTAGTTCTTCTGTGGCCTGTGGCATAAATCTAGTTGAACAAACACTTACTTTCAGTTCAGATTTTTAAATTCTCTTAATATTGCCTCTCAGAATAGTCTCTGGAAATGAAGTCTTGTTACACATTAATGCTATTTTTAAATTATTTGAAATGAAAGTTTGATAGAGAGATTAAAGTGAAGTTGTGGTAGAAATGGAATCCAAACGATATCTTTCCGGAGCTGGTAAAAAAGATGTTTTGACTGCTATATGCATAATATTTATTGCTGTAGTACTTGTTTTATACATGCAGTGATGCCCATGATCAGACCCAGATTCAGTGTCTAACGCAATAAAGTTTTTTTCATCAATCAAAACAAAACAAAACAATCAAAACAAATAGCCTGCATTTCTTGTTATTTATGAATATCAGTAGGCCTATGTTTATTTTGTTTATGCTCTGTTTATTTTATTTAGTTTTATGTGTATACTTCCTTAATATTTTATTGATTTGTGATGCATGTGTATGTTTACTCAAACTCACCTGCACTCCTATTTTTTTTTTTTTTTTTGTATAAATATTTTTACACATGTTTGTTGAATGTGTTACAGTTGATACACATTCACACTTAAATATTACGATTAGTCATGTTATGTGCTTTCTCTTCACTTGTCAAATTTCTATAGTTTTTTACACTAGTGGGGCCCATTTTCTTTATCTTGCCTAGGGTCCCACAAACCTACAGGCCGGCATTGCTGGGGTATATTTGTAGCAATAGCCAAAAATACATTGTATGGGTCAAAATGATTGATTTTTCTTTTATGCCAAAAATCATTAGGAAATAAAGTAAAGATCATGTTCCATGAAGATATTTTGCAGTATTCCTACTGTCAATATATCAAAACTTAATTTTTGATTAGTAATATGCATTGCTAAGAACTTCATTTGGACAACTTTAAAGGAGATTTTTTCAATATTTTTTTTTTTTTTTTTTTTTGCACCCTCAGATTCCAGATATTCAAATAGTTGTATCTTGGCCAAATATTGTTCTGTCCTAACAAACCATACATCAATGGAAAGCTTATATATGCAGCTTTCTGGTAAATCTCAATTTTGAAAAGTTTACCCTTATGACTGGTTTTGTGGTCCAGGGTCACATATTTCTTGTCATTTAAGATACTTGAAAAACTGTCAGCTTTTGGATTAACATCAGGGTGTAACAGGATACTTGACTTCCTGAGCAAGAGACCACTGGTTGTCAGAATCAACACACAGACGTCTCAACCCATCACAATGAGCACCAGTGCATCACAGGGCTGTGTACTGAGTCCAGTGTTTTACATCCTGCTGATTCATGACCGCACTGCAAAAAATATCAGTGTGATAACATCGTAAAGTCTGCAGATGACAACACAGTTGTGAGGCTCATGAATAATAATGAAGAGAAAGCATACAGAGATGAAGTGAACCAACTCATAGTTTGATTCCAACAATCTCTCTCTGAATGCCAACAAGACAAAAGAAATGATTGTGGACTTCAGATGCTCCAAAGCCCCACATTAACCATCATCCACCAAGGGCACGGAAATTGAGACAACACAAAACTTCAAATCCCTGGGCCTGCACATCTCTCTGAACACCTCCTCTTCAATGTAACATATTTAAAAACTTATATTCTTTGTGAATTGGTTTTAATTAAAATTGACCCCTTGTCAATATATACAAACCAAATATTATGCTACACACTACAGTATAGTCTGCTTGTTGATAGTGTAAATGCTGTCAATGCTAATCAGTAATTAATATTCCTCTTTCTTCACAGCTCCTTGAGTACTTTTCTTCTCTACTTTCATCTTGAGTGCTTATATAGTGCTTTGTTGGGAACTACCCAACAGCTACCTCTTCCTTCAAAAAAAAAAAAAAAAAAAAAAACAGCATATGCTGGTTAGGTATGTTTTGAAGCATGGCTGCTGGTTTAAGCTGGTCATGTCGCTTAGAATCAGCTTAGGACCAGCACATGACCAGCTAAGGCCCAGCTTAAACCAGCTCAAGCCATGCTTCAAAACATCCCTAACCAGCATATGCTGTTTTTTTTGTTTTTTTTTCAGCAGGGGTGTGTGTCACTGCTTCACACTACAGCTGGCTTGATGTGTCGCTGCCTTGTCAAGTAATGGTTTTGCAAGTAGTGTTTGTGCATGTACCTTACAAAACTGATTTTGGATGGGCTACTGAGGCAGCATAACAGTTTAATGATCTACAACAAAATAGATAGAGCTTTGGTTGTACATGTATCAAATACTGCAACAACAGTAACTACAATCACACTGAATTTTTTCATTTGCTTAAAATGAATAATCCACAAGGTAAAATATGTAAATATGTAATGGATTTGAAATATCATTCATGTTAACAGCACAAATGTGCATTGCAGGCCAAAGTTTACTACATAATATGTTTGTTGGAAAAGTATGACAATAGTTACAGTATAGTGATGCTTAATTTATTTATTAGCACTAAGTCCATTAGCACAATTAATAGGTCCTGTATGGTTTTTCATAGTAGGCTAACTATGATTATATTCATGTGATCTATGACTTCTTGTTTTCTTTCAGGTTATTGACCTCGTACATCCTAGATGAGGAAAGACTCCCTAGTCAATGGACTGTATTTCAGCAAATTGTTATTGTGTATAAAGTTCAAAAATACATACATGCCTAATCAATAGTTTCAGGCACACATACATGTACATGGCAACAGCGCCTCCTACAGACACTCAACTGCTAGTAAATAGCTGACATTCTGCTCTTAATTTCTACTTTAAGAAATATGATTTATTGATGAATGTTTTAAGTGTAAAAAAACAGACAATAATTTATTGCAAATATAGCAGTACAAATAGTTAATATTAAATCTTACAAATAAAGCATATAGGAAAGGACATGTGGCTAAGTATGGTGACCCGTACTTGGAATTTGTGCACAAGTGAACAAACACCCGGAGCAGTGGGCAGCCATATTGCTATCACTGTGGCGCCCGGGGAGCAGTTGGGGGTTCGGTGCCTTGCTCAAGGGACTCGCCTCATTCGTGGTATTGAGGGTGGGGAGAGCACTGGTTATTCACTCCCCCCACCTTCAATCCCTGCCAGACCTGGGACTTGAACCTGTAACCTTTCAGTCACAAGCCCGACTCCCTAACCATTAGGTCACTTAAAAAATAAGTAACAACAAAGCCAGATGCTCTAATCATTCTGATCAGACATATCAGAACTCTTCTTTGTCAATAGCAAAAGCAATGAATGATCTACTCCAGGCCCCTCCTTCTAAGATGCTTGACATTTCCTCATAATGTAGGCCTACTTCGGCAGCAATGGTTTTTCAGCCTTTTTTTTTTTTAAGATATTTAAATATTGCCCACAAGAGAAAAAAATAGCTGAATTTATAAAAATGACCCCGTTCAAAAGTTTACAAATGCTTGAAAGTTGTTCATGAGTCCCTTGTTTGTCCTGAACAGTTAAACTGCCCCCTGTCCTTCAGAAAAATCCTTCAGGTCCCACAAATTCTTTATGTATTGAACCCTTTCCAACAATGACTGTATGATTGTGAGATTTTCACACTGAGGACAACTGAGGGATTCATATGCAACTATTACAGAAGGTTTAAATGCTCACTGATGCTCCAGAAGGAAACAATGCATTAAGAGCCAGGGGTGAAAACTTTTGAATTTGAAGATCAGGGTAAATGATCAAGCTCAAGATTAGCTGCCTTTTTGACAAAAGTTAAGCATACAGACCCCAGTGTCACAGAGAGCCGTCAGCACAGCAAAACTGCCGAGCTTATAACAGGAGCAGACGGTCTGATCGGCACTGGATCTCACTGTAATGCAGCCACGTGTTGACCACGCGCCCCCTTCCAGTTCAGGATCCCAAAACACGCAGATATGTTTCTCATTCTTCCTCTGGAGGGAAATGCACATGCAGAAATGTCAACTGATAGTACATCATATTGGTGTAACACATTACATGTGGTACATGAGAACAAATTGTTCCATACCTTCAAGTGAGAAAACGTGAGATTTACTGGTTTCGTTGGATTGGTTGTCTCATAGTTACTAAAAGTGGCAGTTACAACTTTTGAATTGATCTTGAAAGTTTGCTTTTGCTCTGTCTCTAAATGGTTAAAACAGCAGTTGAGTGATTCCTCCAGACCTTTGTAGCTGAGGAGAGCTGCACTCGTAAAGCCTGGTTGATGACAAAAAACATTTTATACTCTACAATTTAAAAAAAAATAAATAAAAAATGAGGTCACTTTTTTAATGTTTTGTTTACAAGAATGTTTACCAAGGTATGTGTCTCGTGTTGCTGTGTCCCGGTGGGAGGTCAGTTGTGCTCCACTGATATTCATCAAGAAATGACCCTCAGGTGGAGAACTGCCCCTCTTTACTAACAGCTCCACATCTGTAGGGCAAAAACCACATTACAAATATAATTACATTGATTGAAGCAGATGTTACTGAAGATGGTACCAGTGGTACTGAAGTGCAATGTTTTGTGTAAACCTATTTCTTACCAGCTTTAGCGCTTATTTTCCTGATCCGGCTTGCTGACAGCAGATGTCCGATCAGTTTTAGTATGAATACCACAATCCTAAACAATGCTGAGATGATATAATTATCACCATTCAAGCCACCATGAAGCAGATCATCTAAATCACTCAGAAATTCCTGTATTGTGGTGGTAAAATGAGAGAGATTTGTGGATGAAGATGATGTTTAAAGCACTCACTTAAGCTCTGCTGAATGTCTGCAAGACTTGCATGTAACATATAATTCAGCTTATCGTTGTGAAACAGAACTACACTTTAGCATACGCTATGTTTACTGAGAAAATGCTGCTAGCATGAATTTGTTACCAGCATGTTTCTAGCATTTGTGGCATGTCACTGACATGATTTAGCACATTGTTAGCATGAATTAGCATCTCTTAACATATTGCTAACATGTCTTAGGCAAGTGTTTAGGTTTTGCTATGTATACTGTGATGAATGAGACAGGGCCTGGAGCGGTGAGAAAGGAGCGAAGATAATGAGCGACACCTGCCTCACTCTGCTCCCACGGCTCTTGGCCCCGTCCCACTCGTTGCATTTACATAGTTTAACTGTTTTATTTTTGCAATAAAACTTGATTTATAAAGTGTTACCTTCAAAAGTTTTTCTCCAACCACTTGTGTATTATTCCTGACAGACTCACTCTGACTCAGTACCAGACAGCTGTTGGTCATCAAAGAGACGAATTTTGTAAGCTTTGGTGATGCCTATACAGACAACAGAGAAAAGAGAGATCAGCATTCTGGTCATTATGAATGACTGTAATATTCTGTATCAGTTTCTAGTAAAAGTTTTGCAGTACCTGGGTTGCTTTGCTCTCACTTAATAAAGTGTCACACTTGAATACAAAACTGAAAAACCGAACTACAAAATCTGAAAAACAAAACTAACATAATATCAATATCACATAAGAAAAAGTATGTTTTTTATTAGGTGATCACATCTGATATTCAGACCGGCAGCATTGATTCACAGATTGAGTGTTTGCACAACAGCTCATTGTAACGCCATGCCAGCAGAGGGAGCCCTTGCGCATGTACTGTCTGTTACCGCTCCCTCTGCTGCTTCTTTGGTGACTTCCTGTTTGGCAGCCATTTAATGAGGGCCATGCCAAACAGGAGTTTGTGAAGTATCAACTAAATGCATTAATTTACACTAAAAAAAACTAGTTTTAGGGGTTTAATCAGGAAGAAATAGCTGGTTAAGGGTGAGCTCACACTACAGGCATGGTTGCCTTATACTGAGCAAACAAAGGCAACCACTGTGTGCAATGACTCCTCCTCCACAGATAGATTTATCAATCTCACATACACCTTAAACAGCATCAAAACAGCATTTTGGAGAGGGATCTTACATTGTTTAAAAAATGTCAAAATGTGAACAGTTTGAAAGGACCTACTCTCACAGAGTTCATATACACAGCCTTTTGTGCTTTGAATTAGTATGAAAGTACATGAAAAGCATGAAATTCAAGAGATATTAGAAACCAAAAACTCATGAAAAAAAAAATGTAAAATCTGGGTCATTAAGCAAAACCAAAGCACTAGTTGGCCAATAAATAATAATAGTAAACAATATTAGTTTCTTACCAATACACTGAACTCCTTGTCCTGCAATAAATTTCTCTTCTCTGTTGTTGGAAATGTAGCCAGTTTCACATGTGCAATAATAACCTCCTTCAGAATTGACACATTTTGCATTAGGACCACACACAGTGCTGTCATCCACACATTCATTGATGTCTGAAATGAGATGAACAGAGATTCAGATGTTTTCTCTGCTGCACAGAGATCAAATGAGATTCATCACATCAAGCTCTCTTTACCTTTGCATTCAGTTTAACCTGCTTGTGTGAAATTATGTGTTGGTGTGAATCCTTCATCACATTGACAGTAGTAGCTGCCATTAATGTTGAAGCATATTGCATTTTCTCCACAAATGGGTGGATCAGACTGACAGTCATTGTCATCTCAATGACAGAAAAAGTTTGAATAACCACAACACATTTTTTTTTTTTTTGTACAATTCATTAATGAGTGCTGTTTCATAAATGTGTCCTATCTTCAGTTTAAATTATTATTAATTTGTGTGTGTGAGTCCAGTGTAAATATTGAAATGTACAACCCTATTAAAATCTTGTTAAGCCCTTACATCAAAGCTGTCAATGCAAAAAAAAAAAAAAAAAAGGCCAATAAATGTGTAGGTTCTAATAGTTTCTTACCATTACAGTGAACTCCTTGTCCTGCATTAAATATCTCTTTTCCGTTGCTGGAAATGTAGCCAGCTTGACATGTGCAATTATAAGCTCCTTCAGAATTTGTACAGTTTGCATTAGGACCACACACAGTGCTGTCCTCCACACATTCATTGATGTCTGAAATGAGATGAACAGAGATTCAGGTGTTTTCTCTGCTGCACAGAGATCAAATGAGATTCATCTTATAAATCTCTCTTTACCTTGGCATTCAATCGAATCTGCTTGTGTGAAATTATATGTTGGTGTGAATCCTCCATGACACTGACAGTAGTAGCTGCCATTGGTGTTGAAGCAATTTGTATGGTTTCCACAAATGGGTGGATCAGACTCACACTCATTCTCATCTATAGCAATGACAGAAAAGTATGAATTACCACAGCGCCTTTTCTTGATTTTTATGTACAGTTCATTAATGAGTGCTGTTTCATAAATGTCATATCTTCGGTTTATATTATTATTTTTGTGTGTGTGAGGCAAGTGTAAATGTTCACTAGTACAACCCTATTAAAATCCTGTTAAGCAAAAAAAATGAGTTTCTAAGAAATGTGTAATTTTATCATATGTTAGCTTTTTTATTCATACCTACACACTTTCCTTTTTTTCTTTTATATGCATGTGGACAGGTTTGCATCAGGATGTTCTCTGTTAGTGCTAACAGAAGAACTGTAAGCAAAAAATAAAGAGTCTGTTACTGCAAGTTTAGTGTCTTTGGTGTCGTTTGATGCACATATAGTGAGGTCCAGAAGTCTGAGACTACTTTGATAATCTGGGATTTTTTAATGAAAACCTGCAAATATGCAGATAGGTTTAGGAATTATCAAAGGTCAAACCAAAGACATCCAGAAAGAGATAGTCAGTTTGACTTTTTAGATTTCAAATATTAATGAAATGTAATGAAAAAAAAATGCTAATGATGATGCCATTGTTGGGGAGCACAGCTTGACCCCAAACAGAGACCAATGAAATGCTGAAAGAAGATCAGGAGTCAAAGGTGAAGTTCAGTCAGTTTACAGATGGTTCACTGAAGACAATGTTCTCCAAACTTCTAAAGACTGAACAAAATGAGTAAGAAGATCCAGCCTCAAACTAATGTAGGGTACAGAAACACTAATACTTACAGGCATTTCTACATATTCTGATAGGTTGACAGTACAGATAATTCTAGTTTCTTCTGAGAATCGTATAATGTTCTTTATGCAAATGTGGTGATTTAATACAAAATATTATCTTTGACCAATCAGCATATTTGTGTTTGCGCTCAAGAGAGCTTCAAAGGTTTCTACACCATGTTTTTGCAGCGTTGAGTAATGTATCACGGATGTATCTATTGATTCTTTGAACGCAATATTAATCAGAATCCACTCACTGCCCAAAACACCCGAGTTATGCAAACTAATGAATCCTCTCATTATAACAAAGACACGATGCAAATAAGAGATTAATTGTGCAGTGTTGAGAGCTTTGTTGATTATAATGGGACTTTGTGTGATCTCGATGAAAAGTGTGTGACAGATTTTAAGAGTCTTCAAATGTGATATTGATTTAATACAACAGTTAAGTAAACAAGAAGTTAATATTAAGTAACTTACATTGTCTGACTGTAACCATATTGTTGAGTTTTGTTTATGAATGAACGTGCGCTTTTAAACAAAGTCAGTGATTTAATTATTCATTCATAGGGACAGTTTTTAACTGTCCCCCCCCCCCCCCCCCCCCCCCCCGGGCACATAAATCCTAGTGACGGCCCTGTCTTTGACACACTATGTTCTACATTCAGCAGCTATAACAGAGGCTGTAGGCAAGTCATGAATCAGTAAACTATCATTCGCGATTCATTTTATAATATAAGAGGAGAAGATAGAGGTGTAAATCCACCCCTTCACCACTGACTATTTTACAATCATGCATGTCAAATTGAGCCCATATTTTGGCCCATCTTAGTCTTAGGGTAAGACGCGCAGCCAAAATTCATTTCATTTATTCCTCATGATGGCTAAAATGCCACTAGGAAAACCAGTTATCAAAGTTGTCAAAGAAAAGAGCATTTCTCTTCAGCCAATTCACTTTACACCCATTTTTCATGACAATTGCTTAACTCACCTGTCAGCAGAGCAAATTACAACTTACTGTGCATTTATTATACATACTGGACTATTCATTTTCCCAGGCTCTAAACATGTGGAGTCCTTGCCAATACTATGTGACTGATCAAACATAATAAGGCTAGTTACACATCATCCAAAAAGGCTAATTCTGTAATCGTTTATCTGTGGGAGTTTCCTCTCATTCCTATTTACTGTTTCTCTTTTTGAACAGTTTAAGTGTCCTTACAAACATCTGTCCCTACATTCAGTCCTGAAAAAATCTTAAGTGTGACTCACCCAGACTCAGCAGATCCATGCGCCTCATGGTCAAAGACTTGCAAATAGAAAGATAAAGAAAGAAACGGCTTAAGTTTTGATCCTGAGCAATTCCATACAAGAAAGTTCTTGAGACTCTTCAAACGTTGACTGTCTCCAGCTGTCTTCAGCACTGTCTGCAAGGCTAATAGAGTCACAGATCACTTCATCTAGAAAAATGGTAAATATTGTGACTCAGTCTTGCTTCTCAGACTAGGTCTTGTGTCTCTCTCACTGACTCAAATGATGAAAAAGCCTGAAGTACATGTACGTTTTGTCAGTGCAGTCCAGCCCCCTGCTTTGGCTGATTGCATTATTTTTAACACATTTTACAAGTTCACTTATAATGTTAGTAGTGTTTTTACAAGAAAAATTAGGTAATTTAGTTGTACTTTATTATCCAGCATATGCACTTACCTGTACTTAGAGTGTACTTACCTAAAAAAGTACTGATAATATAAGGTGACAACATGAGTTAAGGTTAGGTTTAGGTGTAGGTTCAGAGTTAGTACCTAGTTATTACTGTATTATTATTACTGTATTACTGTATTATTACTGTGCATAGTATGTACATGTGAAACAGGACTGTAAAATAAAGTGCTAACATAATTTAGTGACAAACGTTCATTTGCCTGATCTTTGTGAGATGTTTAGTAGCAGTGGTTTATTTATATACTTGTTTTCTCACATTGTAGTAGTGCTGTTCCTGTAGCACAGACACGCTCTACAAAGTCAGACTTCACAGAAATACATACATCTGTGCAAGAAAGGTGTACTGCATTTGTGAGAATACATACATACATACATATATATATATATATATATATATATATTTCCTGTGTTTCTTCCTGTTGTTAATTTGTTTCCTTGGTGGCATATCATCATCATCTATTTCTATTTCATTCAAATAAATAGCTTCCTGTTTGTTTGGCTCTTAGCTGTTACGCTGTTGTAGTTTGCCTTGATCTTCCTCTTTGGTTTTCTTAATGTTTCAGTCTAGTTCTTCTGTGGCCTGTGGCATAAATCTAGTTGAACAAACACTTACTTTCAGTTCAGATTTTTAAATTCTCTTAATATTGCCTCTCAGAATAGTCTCTGGAAATGAAGTCTTGTTACACATTAATGCTATTTTTAAATTATTTGAAATGAAAGTTTGATAGAGAGATTAAAGTGAAGTTGTGGTAGAAATGGAATCCAAACGATATCTTTCCGGAGCTGGTAAAAAAGATGTTTTGACTGCTATATGCATAATATTTATTGCTGTAGTACTTGTTTTATACATGCAGTGATGCCCATGATCAGACCCAGATTCAGTGTCTAACGCAATAAAGTTTTTTTCATCAATCAAAACAAAACAAAACAATCAAAACAAATAGCCTGCATTTCTTGTTATTTATGAATATCAGTAGGCCTATGTTTATTTTGTTTATGCTCTGTTTATTTTATTTAGTTTTATGTGTATACTTCCTTAATATTTTATTGATTTGTGATGCATGTGTATGTTTACTCAAACTCACCTGCACTCCTATTTTTTTTTTTTTTTTTTGTATAAATATTTTTACACATGTTTGTTGAATGTGTTACAGTTGATACACATTCACACTTAAATATTACGATTAGTCATGTTATGTGCTTTCTCTTCACTTGTCAAATTTCTATAGTTTTTTACACTAGTGGGGCCCATTTTCTTTATCTTGCCTAGGGTCCCACAAACCTACAGGCCGGCATTGCTGGGGTATATTTGTAGCAATAGCCAAAAATACATTGTATGGGTCAAAATGATTGATTTTTCTTTTATGCCAAAAATCATTAGGAAATAAAGTAAAGATCATGTTCCATGAAGATATTTTGCAGTATTCCTACTGTCAATATATCAAAACTTAATTTTTGATTAGTAATATGCATTGCTAAGAACTTCATTTGGACAACTTTAAAGGAGATTTTTTCAATATTTTTTTTTTTTTTTTTTTTTTGCACCCTCAGATTCCAGATATTCAAATAGTTGTATCTTGGCCAAATATTGTTCTGTCCTAACAAACCATACATCAATGGAAAGCTTATATATGCAGCTTTCTGGTAAATCTCAATTTTGAAAAGTTTACCCTTATGACTGGTTTTGTGGTCCAGGGTCACATATTTCTTGTCATTTAAGATACTTGAAAAACTGTCAGCTTTTGGATTAACATCAGGGTGTAACAGGATACTTGACTTCCTGAGCAAGAGACCACTGGTTGTCAGAATCAACACACAGACGTCTCAACCCATCACAATGAGCACCAGTGCATCACAGGGCTGTGTACTGAGTCCAGTGTTTTACATCCTGCTGATTCATGACCGCACTGCAAAAAATATCAGTGTGATAACATCGTAAAGTCTGCAGATGACAACACAGTTGTGAGGCTCATGAATAATAATGAAGAGAAAGCATACAGAGATGAAGTGAACCAACTCATAGTTTGATTCCAACAATCTCTCTCTGAATGCCAACAAGACAAAAGAAATGATTGTGGACTTCAGATGCTCCAAAGCCCCACATTAACCATCATCCACCAAGGGCACGGAAATTGAGACAACACAAAACTTCAAATCCCTGGGCCTGCACATCTCTCTGAACACCTCCTCTTCAATGTAACATATTTAAAAACTTATATTCTTTGTGAATTGGTTTTAATTAAAATTGACCCCTTGTCAATATATACAAACCAAATATTATGCTACACACTACAGTATAGTCTGCTTGTTGATAGTGTAAATGCTGTCAATGCTAATCAGTAATTAATATTCCTCTTTCTTCACAGCTCCTTGAGTACTTTTCTTCTCTACTTTCATCTTGAGTGCTTATATAGTGCTTTGTTGGGAACTACCCAACAGCTACCTCTTCCTTCAAAAAAAAAAAAAAAAAAAAAAACAGCATATGCTGGTTAGGTATGTTTTGAAGCATGGCTGCTGGTTTAAGCTGGTCATGTCGCTTAGAATCAGCTTAGGACCAGCACATGACCAGCTAAGGCCCAGCTTAAACCAGCTCAAGCCATGCTTCAAAACATCCCTAACCAGCATATGCTGTTTTTTTTGTTTTTTTTTTCAGCAGGGGTGTGTGTCACTGCTTCACACTACAGCTGGCTTGATGTGTCGCTGCCTTGTCAAGTAATGGTTTTGCAAGTAGTGTTTGTGCATGTACCTTACAAAACTGATTTTGGATGGGCTACTGAGGCAGCATAACAGTTTAATGATCTACAACAAAATAGATAGAGCTTTGGTTGTACATGTATCAAATACTGCAACAACAGTAACTACAATCACACTGAATTTTTTCATTTGCTTAAAATGAATAATCCACAAGGTAAAATATGTAAATATGTAATGGATTTGAAATATCATTCATGTTAACAGCACAAATGTGCATTGCAGGCCAAAGTTTACTACATAATATGTTTGTTGGAAAAGTATGACAATAGTTACAGTATAGTGATGCTTAATTTATTTATTAGCACTAAGTCCATTAGCACAATTAATAGGTCCTGTATGGTTTTTCATAGTAGGCTAACTATGATTATATTCATGTGATCTATGACTTCTTGTTTTCTTTCAGGTTATTGACCTCGTACATCCTAGATGAGGAAAGACTCCCTAGTCAATGGACTGTATTTCAGCAAATTGTTATTGTGTATAAAGTTCAAAAATACATACATGCCTAATCAATAGTTTCAGGCACACATACATGTACATGGCAACAGCGCCTCCTACAGACACTCAACTGCTAGTAAATAGCTGACATTCTGCTCTTAATTTCTACTTTAAGAAATATGATTTATTGATGAATGTTTTAAGTGTAAAAAAACAGACAATAATTTATTGCAAATATAGCAGTACAAATAGTTAATATTAAATCTTACAAATAAAGCATATAGGAAAGGACATGTGGCTAAGTATGGTGACCCGTACTTGGAATTTGTGCACAAGTGAACAAACACCCGGAGCAGTGGGCAGCCATATTGCTATCACTGTGGCGCCCGGGGAGCAGTTGGGGGTTCGGTGCCTTGCTCAAGGGACTCGCCTCATTCGTGGTATTGAGGGTGGGGAGAGCACTGGTTATTCACTCCCCCCACCTTCAATCCCTGCCAGACCTGGGACTTGAACCTGTAACCTTTCAGTCACAAGCCCGACTCCCTAACCATTAGGTCACTTAAAAAATAAGTAACAACAAAGCCAGATGCTCTAATCATTCTGATCAGACATATCAGAACTCTTCTTTGTCAATAGCAAAAGCAATGAATGATCTACTCCAGGCCCCTCCTTCTAAGATGCTTGACATTTCCTCATAATGTAGGCCTACTTCGGCAGCAATGGTTTTTCAGCCTTTTTTTTTTTTAAGATATTTAAATATTGCCCACAAGAGAAAAAAATAGCTGAATTTATAAAAATGACCCCGTTCAAAAGTTTACAAATGCTTGAAAGTTGTTCATGAGTCCCTTGTTTGTCCTGAACAGTTAAACTGCCCCCTGTCCTTCAGAAAAATCCTTCAGGTCCCACAAATTCTTTATGTATTGAACCCTTTCCAACAATGACTGTATGATTGTGAGATTTTCACACTGAGGACAACTGAGGGATTCATATGCAACTATTACAGAAGGTTTAAATGCTCACTGATGCTCCAGAAGGAAACAATGCATTAAGAGCCAGGGGTGAAAACTTTTGAATTTGAAGATCAGGGTAAATGATCAAGCTCAAGATTAGCTGCCTTTTTGACAAAAGTTAAGCATACAGACCCCAGTGTCACAGAGAGCCGTCAGCACAGCAAAACTGCCGAGCTTATAACAGGAGCAGACGGTCTGATCGGCACTGGATCTCACTGTAATGCAGCCACGTGTTGACCACGCGCCCCCTTCCAGTTCAGGATCCCAAAACACGCAGATATGTTTCTCATTCTTCCTCTGGAGGGAAATGCACATGCAGAAATGTCAACTGATAGTACATCATATTGGTGTAACACATTACATGTGGTACATGAGAACAAATTGTTCCATACCTTCAAGTGAGAAAACGTGAGATTTACTGGTTTCGTTGGATTGGTTGTCTCATAGTTACTAAAAGTGGCAGTTACAACTTTTGAATTGATCTTGAAAGTTTGCTTTTGCTCTGTCTCTAAATGGTTAAAACAGCAGTTGAGTGATTCCTCCAGACCTTTGTAGCTGAGGAGAGCTGCACTCGTAAAGCCTGGTTGATGACAAAAAACATTTTATACTCTACAATTTAAAAAAAAATAAATAAAAAATGAGGTCACTTTTTTAATGTTTTGTTTACAAGAATGTTTACCAAGGTATGTGTCTCGTGTTGCTGTGTCCCGGTGGGAGGTCAGTTGTGCTCCACTGATATTCATCAAGAAATGACCCTCAGGTGGAGAACTGCCCCTCTTTACTAACAGCTCCACATCTGTAGGGCAAAAACCACATTACAAATATAATTACATTGATTGAAGCAGATGTTACTGAAGATGGTACCAGTGGTACTGAAGTGCAATGTTTTGTGTAAACCTATTTCTTACCAGCTTTAGCGCTTATTTTCCTGATCCGGCTTGCTGACAGCAGATGTCCGATCAGTTTTAGTATGAATACCACAATCCTAAACAATGCTGAGATGATATAATTATCACCATTCAAGCCACCATGAAGCAGATCATCTAAATCACTCAGAAATTCCTGTATTGTGGTGGTAAAATGAGAGAGATTTGTGGATGAAGATAATGTTTAAAGCACTCACTTAAGCTCTGCTGAATGTCTGCAAGACTTGCATGTAACATATAATTCAGCTTATCGTTGTGAAACAGAACTACACTTTAGCATACGCTATGTTTACTGAGAAAATGCTGCTAGCATGAATTTGTTACCAGCATGTTTCTAGCATTTGTGGCATGTCACTGACATGATTTAGCACATTGTTAGCATGAATTAGCATCTCTTAACATATTGCTAACATGTCTTAGGCAAGTGTTTAGGTTTTGCTATGTATACTGTGATGAATGAGACAGGGCCTGGAGCGGTGAGAAAGGAGCGAAGATAATGAGCGACACCTGCCTCACTCTGCTCCCACGGCTCTTGGCCCCGTCCCACTCGTTGCATTTACATAGTTTAACTGTTTTATTTTTGCAATAAAACTTGATTTATAAAGTGTTACCTTCAAAAGTTTTTCTCCAACCACTTGTGTATTATTCCTGACAGACTCACTCTGACTCAGTACCAGACAGCTGTTGGTCATCAAAGAGACGAATTTTGTAAGCTTTGGTGATGCCTATACAGACAACAGAGAAAAGAGAGATCAGCATTCTGGTCATTATGAATGACTGTAATATTCTGTATCAGTTTCTAGTAAAAGTTTTGCAGTACCTGGGTTGCTTTGCTCTCACTTAATAAAGTGTCACACTTGAATACAAAACTGAAAAACCGAACTACAAAATCTGAAAAACAAAACTAACATAATATCAATATCACATAAGAAAAAGTATGTTTTTTATTAGGTGATCACATCTGATATTCAGACCGGCAGCATTGATTCACAGATTGAGTGTTTGCACAACAGCTCATTGTAACGCCATGCCAGCAGAGGGAGCCCTTGCGCATGTACTGTCTGTTACCGCTCCCTCTGCTGCTTCTTTGGTGACTTCCTGTTTGGCAGCCATTTAATGAGGGCCATGCCAAACAGGAGTTTGTGAAGTATCAACTAAATGCATTAATTTACACTAAAAAAAACTAGTTTTAGGGGTTTAATCAGGAAGAAATAGCTGGTTAAGGGTGAGCTCACACTACAGGCATGGTTGCCTTATACTGAGCAAACAAAGGCAACCACTGTGTGCAATGACTCCTCCTCCACAGATAGATTTATCAATCTCACATACACCTTAAACAGCATCAAAACAGCATTTTGGAGAGGGATCTTACATTGTTTAAAAAATGTCAAAATGTGAACAGTTTGAAAGGACCTACTCTCACAGAGTTCATATACACAGCCTTTTGTGCTTTGAATTAGTATGAAAGTACATGAAAAGCATGAAATTCAAGAGATATTAGAAACCAAAAGCTCTAAAAAAAAAAAATGTAAGTGTTTGATTTTAATACTGTCCAATGTAAAATCTCGATCATTAAGCAAAACCAGAAGCACTAGATGGCCAATAAATTATAATAGTAAATCAGATGTTTTCTCTGCTGCACATAGATCAAATGAGATTCATCATATTAAGCTCTCTATGACATTGACAGTAGTAGCTGCCATCAGTGTTGAAGCATATTGCATTTTCTCCACAAATGGGTGGATCAGACTCAAACTTATTGTCATCTCAATGACAGAAAAAGTTTGAATAACCACAGCACCTTTTCTTGATTCTTTTTTTTTTTTCTTTTTTTTTTTTCACAATTCATAGAGTGGTGTTTCATAAATATGTCCTATCTTCAGTTTATATTGTTATTAATTTGTGTATGTGAGGCTGGTGTAAATATTGAAATGTACAACCCCATTAAAATCTCGTTAAGCCCTGACATTAAAGCTGTCAGTGCAAAAAAAAAAAAAAAAAAAAAAAGGCCAATAAATGTGTAGGTTCTATTAGTTTCTTACCAATACAATGAACTCCTTGTCCTGCATTAAATATCTCTTTTCCGTTGCTGGAAATGTAGCCAGCTTGACATGTGCAATTATAACCTCCTTCAGAATTGACACATTTTGCATTAGGACCGCAATCAATGCTGCCATCCAAACATTCATTGATGTCTGAAATGAGATGAACAGAGATTCAGATGTTTTATCTGCTGCACAGAGATCAAATGAGATTCATCACATCAAGCTCTCTTTACTTTTGCATTCAATTTAAAGGAACCGTATGTAAGAAATTTATTTCAGTTAATCATAAAATGGCCCTGACATGTCACTAGACATTAAGAAATCATGTTCATTTCAAATACTTATATCACTGACAACAGTGGTCCGGCCAGGATATTGTCATTTAAAAGTGAAAGTTGCAGCCCTCAACTGATGTTGATGTTGTCATGTTGTGTTTTGGTCTGAGGCGCCACCCTCCAGCGATCTACCAATCACGAAGTCAGTAGAGTTTCGTCATCCGGGTTGCCAGCTCTGCTCTAGTTACAGCTACAGCTACGAACGTGTCAGATAAAACATGTATAAAGTTACGAAACCTAAAAGACCTCGTTATGAATCCGAAGCTTCCGTACACAGTGGATTTTCCACGGTCGCCCGTGCTAAATGCGTTCATAAAAAGCTTTATATCGCACCACTAGCACGGTATGAAAACAATCTATGTTCCGACTGAAATGTGGTATTACAGTACATCTTTACGAAATATTTGGCCAATCGCCTTTAGTAAATTTTTGCGACACATAATTACTTCGCAAAACATCTCTCGTGAAGCATAAACATAAGTAACAGAAGAAAAAAAAACTTATTGTGTAGGACTCGTCACTTGCCATTGGAAGCTCCTTGTAGCAGCCTACGTTCCTGCGGAATCCTGCAGCTTAGCTGGCAACCTCGAGTCAGGGCGGAGGGGGATACGCCGTTCTACAGTATTTTGAAAGTGATTGCAGTACCAGTTTTGGCCACAATCCTACATACGGTTCCTTTAACCTGCTTGTGTAAAATTATGTGTTGGTGTGAATCCTTCATCACATTGACAGTAGTAGCTGCCATTAGTGTTGAAGCATATTGCATTTTCTCCACAAATGGGTGGATCAGATTCACACTCATTGTCATCTCAATGACAGAAAAAGTTTAAATAACCGCAGCACATTTTTTTTTTTTATACAATTCATTAATGAGTGCTGTTTCATAAATGTGTCCTATCTTCAGTTTATATTATTATTAATTTGTGTGTGTGAGTCCAGTGTAAATATTGAAATGTACAACCCTATTAAAATCTTGTTAAGCCCTGACATTAAAGCTGTCAGTGCAAAAAAAAAAAAAAAAAAAAAGGCCAATAAATGTATAGGTTCTAATAGTTCCTTACCAATACACTGAACTCCTTGTCCTGCATTAAATATCTCTTTTCCATTGCTGGAAATGTAGCCAGCTTGACATGTGCAATTATAAGCTCCTTCAGAATTTGTACAGTTCGCATTAGGACCACACACAGTGCTGTCCTCCACACATTCATTGATGTCTGAAATGAGATGAACAGAGATTCAGGTGTTTTCTCTGCTGCACAGAGATCAAATGAGATTCATCATATAAATCTCTCTTTACCTTGGCATTTAATCGAATCTGCTAGTGTAAAATTATGTGTTGGTGTGAATCCTCCATGACACTGACAGTAGTAGCTGCCATTGGTGTTGAAGCATATTGCATTTTCTCCACAAATGAGTGGATTAGAAACACACTCATTCTCGTCTATAGCAATGACAGAAAAGTATGAATTACCACAGCGCCTTTTCTTGATTTTTATGTAGTTCATTAATGAGTGCTGTTTCATAAATGTCATATCTTCAGTTTATATTATTATTTTTTTGTGTGTGTGTGAGGCAAGTGTAAATGTTCACTTGTACAACCCTATTAAAATCCTGTTAAGCAAAAAAGGAGTTTCTAAGAAATGTGTAATTTTATCATATGTTAGCTTTTTTATTCATACCTACACACTTTCCTTTTTGTCTTATATATCCACGTGCACAGGTTTGCACCAGGATGTTCTCTGTCAGTGCTAAGAGAAGAACTGTAAGCAAAAAATAAAGAGTCTGTTACTGCAAGTTTAGTGTCTTTGGTGTAGTTTGATGCACATATAGTGAGGTCCAAAAGTCTGAGACTACTTTGATAATCTGGGATTTTTAATGGAAACCTGCAAATATGCAGATAGGTTTAGGAATTATCAAAGGTCAAACCAAAGACATCCAGAAAGATATAGTCAATTTGACTTTTTAGATTTCAAATTCTAATGAAATGTAATGAAAAAAAAAAAATGCTAATGATGATGCCATTGTTGAGGAGCACAGCTTGACCCCAAAAAGAGACCAATGAAATGCTGAAAGAAGATCAGGAGTCAAAGGTGAAGTTCAGTCAGTTTACAGATGGTTCACTGAAGACAATGTTCTCCAAACTTCCAAAGACTGAACAAAATGAGTAAGAAGATCCAACCTCAAACTAATGTAGGATACAGAAACACTAATACTTACAGGCATTTCTACATATTCTGATAGGTTGACAGTACAGATAATTCTAGTTTCTTCTGAGAATCGTATAATGTTCTTTATGCAAATGTGGTGATTTAATACAAAATATTATCTTTGACCAATCAGCATATTTGTGTTTGCGCTCAAGAGAGCTTCAAAGGTTTCTACACCATGTTTTTGCAGCGTTGAGTAATGTATCACGGATGTATCTATTGATTCTTTGAACGCAATATTAATCAGAATCCACTCACTGCCCAAAACACCCGAGTTATGCAAACTAATGAATCCTCTCATTATAACAAAGACACGATGCAAATAAGAGATTAATTGTGCAGTGTTGAGAGCTTTGTTGATTATAATGGGACTTTGTGTGATCTCGATGAAAAGTGTGTGACAGATTTTAAGAGTCTTCAAATGTGATATTGATTTAATACAACAGTTAAATAAACAAGAAGTTAATATTAAGTGACTTACATTGTCTGACTATAACCATATTGTCTGATTTTGCCAACGAAAATAGTCTCAAAGTCCCAGCTGAGCCGCTGCGCATCTCCAAGTAAACACGAGTTTTGTTTATGAATGAACGTGCGCTTTTAAACGAATCTGAGTCAGTGATTCAATTATCCATTCATAGAGACAGTTATTTAAAAAAATGCCCCTCTAAATCAGTACCCCCCCCCCCCCCCCCCCATTCATTTTATAATATAAGAGGAGAAGATAGAGGTGTAAATCCACCCCTTCACCACTGACTATTTTACAATCATGTACGTCAAATTGAGCCCATATTTTGGCCCATCTTAGTCTTAGGGTAAGATGCGCAGCCAAAATTTATTTCATTTATTCCTCATGATGGCTAAAATGCCACTAGGAAAACCAGTTATCAAAGTTATCAAATATCAAAGAAAAAAACATTTCTCTTCAGCCAATTCACTTTACACTCATTTTTCATGACAATTGCTTAACTCACCTGTCAGCAGAGCAAATTACAACTTACTGTGCATTTATTATACATACTGGACTATTCATTTTCCCGGGCTCTAAACATGTGGAGTCCTTGCCAATACTATGTGATTGATCAAACATAATAAGGCTAGTTACACATCATCCAAAAAGGCTAATTCTCTAATCGTTTATCTGTGGGAGTTTCTCTTTTTGAACAGTTTGAGTGTCCTTACAAACATCTGTCCCTACATTCACTCCTGAAAAAATCTGAAGTGTGACTCACCCAGACTCAGCAGATCCATGCGCCTCATGGTCAAAGACTTGCAAATAGAAAAATAAAGAAAGAAACGGCTTAAGTTTTGATCCTGAGCAATTCCATACAAGAAAGTTCTTGAGACTCTTCAAACGTTGACTGTCTCCAGCTGTCTTCAGCACTGTCTGCAAGGCTAATAGAGTCACAGATCACTTCATCTAGAAAAATGGTAAATATTGTGACTCAGTCTTGCTTCTCAGACTAGGTCTTGTGTCTCTCTCACTGTCTCAAATGATGAAAAAGCCTGAAGTACATGTACGTTTTGTCAGTGCAGTCCAGCCCCCTGCTTTGGTTGATTGTATTATTTTTAACACATTTTACAAGTTCACTTATAATGTTAGTAGTGTTTTTACAAAAAAAATAGGTAATGTAGTTGTACTTTATTATCCAGCATATGCACTTACCTGTACTTAGAGTGTACTTACCTAAAAAAGTACTGATAATATAAGATGACAACACGAGTTAAGGTTAGGTTTAGGTGTAGGTTCAGAGTTAATACCTGATTATTATTGTATTATTATTACTGTATTACTGTATTATTACTGTGCATAGTATGTACATGTGAAACAGGACTGTAAATTAAAGTGCTAACATAATTTATTAACAAAAGTTCATTTGCCTGATCTTTGTGAGATGTTTAGTAGCAGTGGTTTATTTATATACTTGTTTTCTCACATTGTAGTAGTGCTGTTCCTGTAGCACAGACACACTCTACAAAGTCAAACTTCACAGAAATACATACATCTGTGCAATAGAAAGAAAGGTGTACTGCATTTATGAGAATACATGCATACATACATACATATATATATATATATATATATATATATATATATTTCCTGTGTTCCTTCCTGTTGTTAATTTGTTTCCTTGGTTACATATCATCATCATCTATTTCTATTTAATTCATATAAATAGCCTCCTTTGGTTTTCTTAATGTTTCAGTCTAGTTCTTCTGTGGCCTGTGGCATAAATCTAGTTGAACAAACACTTAATTTCAGAGTAGGTTTGGAGTTGACAAAACTAAACTAAGTTCAGTCCAGGTTAATTTGAGTCCATAGATTTCATTAAGCTTTTTTAAATCACTTTTTCTGTCAACCCAGGTTTTAACCCTGCATCAATGATTATTTTAGTGTGCACATAAAAACAGGTAACTGCTGTGAACAGCCGATAGCATTTAATTTGGGGGGAAAAGTAGGTGTATATTTTGGTTGATTTATATGGAAATATGAGGAATTTAAGCCTACACTTTCCACAAAAACCTCCTGTTGTGAATGCAAAAGCTTGGGATAATTGCTGGCAGAACATTGCTGATTGTGTTTGTTTTAAAATAAAATGGACTGAAAACTTGTTACACCATATGTGACCCTAGACCACAAAACCAATCTTAAGTCGCTGGGGTACAGTGCCGGCCCGTCCAACAGGCGATACAGGCAGTCGCCTAGGGCCCCGCCTTAAGGGGCGGGCCCCGCGACCGCAAGGTTATCAATTGGATTTTTAGGTGGGTTCGACTTGAAGCGATCCGTGTTTAAAATCAATGTGCCGCATGAGCTATAGAGCGCAGATATCTCTGCATGCTTTCAAATCGCTCTTGCGGTACTTTAATGTCAAGCCACACACACCTTCTGATTGCATAACTAGGGTGATGCACCAGTGCTGTACAGTGCGGCAAATGTGTCAAACGTATGAAAAAAAAAAAACAGTCTGTGCGTTCAAATTTACCTCGGTAGAACGCGTGCACGGATTTGTGTATTGAGAACATTTTATTTTATCTATTTATTTATTTATTTTAGCTCCAAATTCATTTAATAACATCAGTCGAGTGTTTGAAATGACTTCCTTTTGTGATCTGACGTGGTTTCACATCTCAGAATGAGCCAAATCATTATTTTATATAGTGATAAAGGCTGTTGATTAGCATTGCATCTAGTTTATTCGTATAAAAATACCCGATGTGGCTTGAATAACAGAGAGAAAGCGTTTAGTCGCAATCTTACAGATACGTCTCCATGTTTTATCAGTTAAAACATCTATCGTAGCTGAGTTTTATTCAGCTACGCAAAAGTGTATTCCTTTGTCCATATTAGGAATTCCCTATATGAAAGAAACATTATAGCGCTATGCACGTAAGTAATCCGCCATAAAACTAAAAGAAGAAGAAGAATGAAATATTATATTACATGTGTGCACTCACTAATGCTCACAACACCTTATTTGGGGTAAAAATAATGATAATACTTTCTAAGGTTTGTGGTAGAAATGGAATCCAAACGATATCTTTCCGGTGTAACGTGAAATGAGTGGAGGAAGCAAATGCAGGGTGATGACAGTTTATTTATAATGAAACAAGCAAACACAGTGACGGTGATGAAGGCTCTCGGCTGGGTGATGCAGGGGCAAGATGGCTGGTGACAGCGTGGAGTGAGTCCCGTGGTGATGGCGTGAATCCGGTGCAGGCACGAAGAAGACACGACGACATCCAACACGAACAATCCACACGAAGACCAGACTAAAGAGACGACAGGAACAGGAACAGAGATCCGGATGAACTATCGGACGAGGGAGAGGAGAATGAGGTGAGTATTTATAGCCAGCGATAATGAGAGACACCTGTGCCGGACTGATTAGCAGCTCAGCTGAGCGAGCAGACATCACATGACAAACATACAGATCACGAGACCTGAGAACACGGCAGATGTGAGAACCGTGACAGTACCCCCTCTCCTAGGAACGTCCCCCGACGTTCCCAGATCGCCTTACCCGTTGATTGTAATCATCGATAAGGGAGTGATCCAGGATGTCTCTGGCCGGTACCCAACTTCTCTCCTCCGGACCGTAACCTTCCCAGTCCACCAAGTACTGGTATCCGCGCCCCCTCCGCCTAGAATCCAGAATACGATTGACCGAATAGGTGGGTTCCCCGTCTACGAGTCGCGGCGGTGGGGGAACCGGGGCTGGCGGATTAATGCGTGAGAAAAAAACGGGTTTGATTTTGGAAACGTGGAACACGGGGTGAATTCTCCTGTATACTGGAGGAAGTTTAAGGCGGACTGCCACCGGGCTAATGATTTTGGTGACAGGAAACGGGCCAATGAATTTGGGAGCAAGTTTATTCGAGACGGATCGGAGCGGAATGTTCTTGGTAGAAAGCCACACTTTGGAACCGACGACGTATACGGGAGGCCTTGACCGGTGGCGATCAGCCTTGGCCTTGGTGCGCGCCCCCACCTGGAGTAGAGTCTCGCGGGCTCTGGTCCAGGTGCGATGGCACCTCTGGATGAAAGCGTGGGCGGAGGGGACCGCGACTTCGGATTCCAGACTAGGAAAAATTGGTGGCTGGTACCCTAAGCTACATTCAAATGGTGATAGGCCCGTAGACGATACTGGTAAAGAATTGTGGGCATACTCCACCATTGAGAGTTGTTGGCTCCAGGAGGAAGGATTTCTAGTGACCATACATCGCAAAGTTCTTTCCAGATCTTGGTTGGCTCTCTCAGTTTGACCATTGCTTTGAGGATGGAACCCCGAAGAGAGACTAACAGTTGCCCCCAGTAATCTACAAAACTCTTGCCAAAATTTGGACACAAATTGGGGTCCCCTGTCGGAGACCACGTCCGTCGGGAGGCCATGTAAGCGAAAAACGTGGTCCACGACAGTCACCGCTGTCTCCTTGGCTGAGGGTAATTTGGGCAAGGGAATAAAATGGGCCGCCTTCGAGAACCGGTCCACCACGGTCAAAACTACCGTGTTGCCCTGAGAGGGCGGGAGGGCGGTGACAAAATCTAGCGCAATGTGGGACCAGGGTCTCGAAGGGACCAGCAGCGGTTGAAGGAGTCCATCTGGAGGTCTGTTAGATGTCTTACCAATGGCACAAACTGAGCAAGCCAAAACAAAACTGCGAACGTCACGAGCCATAAGAGGCCACCAAAACCGTTGCTTAACCACATGTATGGTACGATTGACTCCTGGGTGGCATGCTACATTAGAACAGTGACCCCACTGAATAACCTCGGACCGTAATTCCTCTGGCACAAATAACCGGTTCGGTGGACAAGCGACCGGAGGCGTTACCCCTTCTAAGGCTGTCTTAACCTTCGTTTCGACCTCCCACGTGAGAGTTGAAACGATAAGCGTCTCAGGAAAAATACTCTCGGGAGTGGACGGGCGATCGGTGTGGTCAAAAATACGCGACAAAGAATCGGGTTTGACATTTTTGGAACCCGGACGGTACGAAATGGTAAAGTCAAAACGTCCGAAAAAAAGTGCCCACCGAGCCTGCCTAGAGTTCAATCTTTTGGCGGTTTTAATATATTCGAGGTTTTTATGATCGGTCCATACAATGAAAGGTACCCCCGACCCCTCCAGCCAATGACGCCATTCCTCTAATGCCAACTTGACTGCCAACAGCTCTCGATTACCAATATCGTAATTTGACTCAGCAGGTGACAGACGATGTGAAAAAAACGCGCAGGGATGCATCTTGTCGTCTGTGGCCGAACGCTGTGATAGAACCGCACCTACCCCCACCTCCGACGCGTCAACCTCCACCACGAACTGACGTGATGGATCAGGGGTCTCGAGAATGGGAGCCGAAACGAAGCGGCTCTTCAGTTTGGCAAACGCAGCCTCAGCTGAGTCAGACCACCTGAACGTCGTTCTGGGGGAGGTTAAGGCGGTCAGAGGCGCGGCTAGTTGGCTGAAATTGCGGATGAAACGTCGGTAAAAATTGGCAAACCCCAGAAACCTCTGCAGGGCCTTACGGGAATCTGGAGTTGGCCAATCCACCACAGCCTGAACCTTCGCTGGATCCACACGAATTCCCTCAGCCGACAAGATGTACCCTAGAAAAGGAACAGACTGTGCATGAAAAACGCATTTCTCCGCCTTGACAAAAAGCCCATTCTCTAACAGCCTCTGAAGCACTCGCCGGACGTGCTGCACATGTTCCTGGAGAGACGAGGAAAAAATCAATATGTCGTCCAGGTAGACATATATGAACTGGTCGACCATGTCTCGCAGCACGTCATTGACGAGTGCCTGAAAGACCCCTGGGGAGTTGGACAAACCGAAGGGCATGACCAAGTATTCAAAGTGCCCCCTGGGGGTATTAAAGGCGGTCTTCCATTCATCTCCCCTCCTGATGCGGACCAAATGATAAGCATTCCTTAAGTCCAATTTAGTGAAGACCGACGCTCCCTGCAGCCTCTCGAGGGCAGAAGATATCAACGGCAAAGGGTAGGTATTTTTTACCGTGATATTATTCAACCCCCGGTAATCAATACAAGGTCGCAGAGATCCGTCTTTCTTCCCCACAAAAAAGAACCCCGCCCCCGCTGGAGAAGAGGAGGGTCGAATGAACCCGGCTGCTAGAGAATCAGAAATGTATTTCTCCATAGCCTCCCTCTCAGGAACAGAGAGTGAATATAATTTGCCCTTAGGCGGAGACGTACCTGGCAATAACTCTATCGCACAGTCATAGGGACGATGAGGAGGAAGAGAAGCAGCCCGAGACTTACTGAACACTTCCTTCAGGTCGAGGTACTCTACGGGCACGTTACTCACATCCACCGCCTTCTCCTGAAACAGAGAAACAGAAACAGACGGACAAGCAGACACAAGACAAGATTCATGACATTTAGTGCTCCACTCAGACACGGACTGGAGCTGCCAATCAATCCGGGGGTTGTGTTTGATGAGCCAAGGATGTCCAAGAACAACAGGTGCAAGAGGGGAGTCCAGAATGTAAAAGGGGATACTCTCACTGTGGTTGCCAGATACAGTGAGAGTAACGGGTTTAGTGACGAATGTGATCTTGGGTAGAGTTTGACCATTGAGAGCGTTGACGGCGATGGGGTCGGTGAGGGGACTGAGGGGAACCTGATTGGAACGTGCAAACGAATAGTCCATGAAATTACCTTCAGCCCCGGAGTCCAGAAGTGCAGTGCAGTGAAGATCGTGATTCTGCCATCTTAGCCTACCCGGAAGGAGCATGGAGGTCGCGCTGGATGAGGTCTTCTTAGCGGAGATCCCACCCGACAGTAGCCTCAGATTTACTGTCGGGCTGGCCCTTTTACCGGGCAGTTGAAAGCGTAATGTCCCGGAGCTCCACAGTATAAACAAAGGCCCCGGGATCTCCGCCTCTCCTTCTCCTCCCGGGAAAGCCGAGCTCGACCCACCTGCATGGGTTCGTGTTCGTCGTGGGGGCTGATCGCGTCATAGCCGCTGGCTCGTGGTGGAATTCCCTCTCCAGGGGGGGGCCGAGCGGATAATCCCCGCCGCTCGACCCGAGAGAGACGAGAGTCTACCCGCAAAGCAAGGTCGATGAGTCGTTGAGGTTAGCGGGTAGATCCAGGGCGTAGATCTCCTTTTGAACGCGATCAGCCAGCCCATGCAGGAACATATCCCACTGCGCCTCCTCATTCCATTGACACTCTGCCGCGAGGGTGCGAAACTCGATAGAATAGTCAGAGACGGATCTCTCCCCCTGTCGGAGATCCATCAAAGTCGGGGAGGGAGGCCGCGCGGTCAAACACCCTCTTCATTTCGGCCGAGAGTGTCGAGAATGAGGCACAACAGGGATCTTGATTTTCCCACACCGCCGTGCCCCACAGCGCCGCCCTCCCCGTCAATAGGGTGAGCACGAACGCCACCTTGCTTTCCTCACTAACGAATGTGCGAGGTTGTAACGCAAAATGCATTGAGCATTTAGTGAGGAAAGCTCGGCAGAAATTCGGCTCACCGCTATAGACCTCCGGCGGGGGAAGGCGGGGCTCCAGCTGTTGAGCCGCAGCAGATGGTCCGGGTGCTGCGAGAGGGGCGGGCGGCGTGGGCGGCGTGACTGGCGCAGCGGGAAGTTGCAACTGTTGCATACGCTGGGTCAGCTCGGACACCTGCACCACAAGAGCACGGATAGCCTGACCGGAATCGCTCGTGCTCTTTTCCTGTTTCTCCAGCCGAGAGATACAATCCTGAAGATAGTCCTCCATCGTGGGTTGTGAGGTGCCTGCTGCTTCCATTTTGGTCCGATAGTTCTGTAACGTGAAATGAGTGGAGGAAGCAAATGCAGGGTGATGACAGTTTATTTATAATGAAACAAGCAAACACAGTGACGGTGATGAAGGCTCTCGGCTGGGTGATGCAGGGGCAAGATGGCTGGTGACAGCGTGGAGTGAGTCCCGTGGTGATGGCGTGAATCCGGTGCAGGCACGAAGAAGACACGACGACATCCAACACGAACAATCCACACGAAGACCAGACTAAAGAGACGACAGGAACAGGAACAGAGATAAATATTAAATATTACGATTAGTCATGTTATGTGCTTTCTCTTCACTTGTCAAATTTCTATGACAGTTTTTACACTAGTGGGGCCCATTTTCTTTATCTTGCCTAGGGTCCCACAAACCTACAGGCCGGCATTGCTGGGGTATATTTGTAGCAATAGCCAAAAATACATTGTATGGGTCAAAATGATTGATTTTTCTTTTATGCCAAAAATCATTAGGAAATTAAGTAAAAATCATGTTTCATGAAGATATTTTGCAAAATTCCTATTGTCAATATATCAAAACTTAATTTTTGATTAGTAATATGCATTGCTAAGAACTTCATTTGGACAACTTTAAAGGAGATTTTCTCAATATTTTAGTTTTTTTGCACCCTCAGATTCCAGATATTCAAATAGTTGTATCTTGGCCAAATATTGTTCTATCCTAACAAACCATACATCAGTTTTTGACATTTTTACATTTTGTCCTGCTCCCGCCCACAAAAGCCCACAGGTAAACATAGTTTTATTTTCACCGCTTCTTCCCGCTACTCTGTTATTTGTTTCACTTGCTTCCCTTTTGAATATAAATAAAAAAGAATTGGAAAATAAACAAATATGTTTCATTTTATTTGAGTTTAATTAAATGGAATGATGAACATGGACACGAATGAGGAGCTTTTCAGAACATAGAAATGCAGTCACAACAGTTAGAAATAGGCTAATAATTTTGCAATGAAACAAAATAATAATAAACGTTGATTTCTCAAGTGGTCAAACAGAAAAGCATTTGGCCTAATACTGCTTCAGAACGTGCGTTAGCCTTTTTTTGCCTTCAGCAATGTCCAAACATTGAACATAAGTTATCCTTATTTCTCAATAAATAAAAATAGGCAAATTTTCAATATTTAGCTAAATAAATAAAAATAAACTGAATTAACTAAAAAAAAAATGTAGGGCTCAAATTTCCTTTGTTTGGCTTTGTAGTTGCTTTTGTGCAGTAGATAAATAACAAAGTATCTGTTTTTAGTAAATTAATTTTAAGATAATTCCATTTTGCGCGGGTCCCGCAAGTAATTCTGTTCTCCCGCAACCCGCACATACATGAGGACCTTACCGCCCGCACCCGCATTCACCAATCAAATCTTGTCCGGCGTCGCACTCGGTGCGTTACTCCCGCGGGAGTGCAGGTCTCTAATGGAAAGCTTATATATTCAGCTTTCTGGTAAATCTCAGTTTCGAAAAGTTTAACCCTTACGACTGGTTTTGTGGTCCAGGGTCACATATTTCTTGTCATTTAAGCTGCTTGAAAAACTGTCAGCTTTTGGATTAACATTAGGGTGTAACAGGATACTTGACTTCCTGAGCAACAGACCACAGGTTGTCAGAATCAACACACAGACGTCTCAACCCATCACAATGAGCACCAGTGCACCACAGGGCTGTGTACTGAGTCCAGTGTTTTACATCCTGCTGCTTCATGACTGCACTGCAAAAAACATCAGTGTGATAACATCGTAAAGTCTGCATGTGACAGCACAGTTGTGAGGCTCATGAACAATAATGAAGAGAAAGCATACAGAGATGAAGTGAACCAACTCATAGTTTGATTCCAACAATCTCTCCCTGAATGCCAACAAGACAAAAGAAATGATTGTGGACTTCAGATGCTCCAAAGCCCCACATTAACCATCATCCACCAAGGGCACAGAAATTGAGACAACACAAAACTTCAAATCCCTGGGCCTGCACATCTCTCTGAACACCTCCTCTTCAATGTAACATGTTTTAAAACTTATATTCTTTGTGAATAAAATTTGTGCTACACACTACAGTATTTTATGCTTGCTGATGGTGTAAATGCTGTCAATGCTAATAATTAATAACCAGTACACTGTGTTCTGTCATTGTGCTGTCCTTCCTCTTTCTTCAAAGCTCCTCGTGTACTTTTCACCTCTACTTTCATCTTGAGTGCTTATATAGAGCTTAATTTTAACCACACTGTTAGCGATTTCTGTAAATTACACAGTATTTAACTGTAATATGAACTGTACTTTACTGTAGAACAGTTATACAGTATGATACTGTATTTTACAGTTGCATTATGGGAAATATCCTCTTGGCGCCATTAAAATACAGTATTTTTCTTTTACTGTAAATCCAAATACAGTAAAAAAAAAAAAAAAAAAAAAAAGAGCGCGAAATCTGACCAATGACAGAAAGGCTTTTTTTCCTCTGGGAGAGAAGAAAAGGAAGACACACACACACAAGAACCTCGCAGCTGCCATCAAACGTATA
>JAMKFB010000735.1:0-90564 GCA_036247105.1 Cirrhinus mrigala
CTTTCTTTTTGATAGGTAAGTAACGTTGATTTGCATGTTTCACACAACTTATCTGTGTTGGCTTTTGTCTGAATATGCTTGTGTGTCATCTTCGCTTGTTTCCGCGATCGTCGTTATGCCCGGGTAAAAATAAAGCGCAGTAAAAATGGCCTTACAGGGGTAAAATACGTTTTTTTTTTTGGTTGGATTCCCCTGATAAAATTACCATTTCAGGGGCCAATTATCACGTTTTTGGGGTCGCTTCAATGTGTTAAAGTAGCCCATCTACGCGGGAAAATCTCGGCAACACTACGTTCTAGGCCAGTGTTTAACCACACATTCAAATGCTCAAGAAGAAGAGCACTTGTGCAGTCTTCTGAGTAATTTAAGTGGTTAAATGTACTTGCACCTCTGCTTTTATGACGTAAGATTAATGTAAACACAGCACGATTTGAACGCTCTTCAGTTCAACCTTTTCGAACTTTATAAATGATTAGTTTAAGTTCAGGTTGTGTGCATGTTTAGGGAACTGGAAGCAAGCGGAGTACGGCTGTTTCTAAAGCACGCAGTGCCATCTGCTGTTAAAAACTAAGCTCAGAATTGCGATCCATTCAGAAAATCGCAGAATAGATCCTCGAATCGATTTATCATCGCACCCAGTGGCGGATTAAGACTCTTTGGTGCCCCTGGGCAACGACACCTAAAGTGTATTTTCAGGTGTTTTCAGAAATGTGACAATGAGTGCATGGTCTTGTTGCAGGGATGGGCAGTATTTCAAATACCATTTTGTATTAAATACCTTTGAAAAAAAAAATGCATTTAAATACATTTAATTATAGTATTTTTGTATTTTCATAATACATAAGGTACTTTGTCAGTCACCTTCCTTATTAGACTGCTGTTTTCCTGCAGGAATTAAATACATGTATTTAAAATACTATTTTGAATTTTTGTATTTAAATACCTTTGGAAAAAGTCAAATGTATTTTGTATATAAATACATTTAATCTTAGTATTTTTGTATTTAGTATTTTGTATACTTGTTGATACAGGAAATCTGCAGTCTAATAAAGAGGCTGATTGGCAAAAAGTATTTGATGTATTTTGAAAATACAAAAATACTAAGATTAAATGTATTTACATACAAAATACAAAATACAATTTTGTATTTCAAATACATGTTTTTGAAATACTGCCCATCCCTGACTGCGTTTAACAAATTTATTGGACCAGCACCCAATGTAAGGTTTGTGCCAGCTGCCCTAAACTAAGTACTGGTGATTACCAAAATCATGTTTAATGTTTCTGTAGTGGTTAATACACCAGTATGTGTAAGATCTTCAGTCAGTGTAGTGTTTCTAATACTAAAATATAATTATTGTTGGGATTGAATGGATTTAAAGACAGATTGCACAAAAGGTTAATCATAAGCAAGTCTTTGGGAGCAACTAGAAACTATTTGGATGTCAGTAACAATAGAGACTGTGGAAAAGTGCATTAAAACAATGTCAGCAAGAATGCAAGCTTTTATCAAGGCCAAAGGGGGCATACAAACTAAAAAAGAAAAATATTTATTTATTTGGTTTATAAGTTTTTTGGTTATTATGTGTGAATAAAGATAATTTAGTTGTTTGTTATTTGCCTAACAAATACCAATACAATTTTTAGTTCTGACAGGTGGTCTAATAAGTTTGTTAAGCACTGTATTTAGCTACATAGTTTTATGAGGATTTGAACTGAAAATAAAACTTACAAACTCACTTGTTTACACTCTGCCCTAGGGGTGTGACAAGAAACTTATCCCACGAGACAAGACAAGACACGAGACTGGGTTCACAAAAACGAGACGAGACGAGATTTTTACACTTTTTTAAAGAATCCTAAATTATGAAATATATAGGGAAAAACAGTATTTTATTCAACTGAAAAACACAAAATGCATGTGCATTTAGATATGAACTTGTACTTTATGAAGTTAAACTTCTATTTTAGTGAATTATATGCAGTAATAAACATGTAAACTAAAGTGGCATGATTCTGGATAAATTGAAAATAACGTTTAAAAAAAAAAAAAAATTAGAGATCACGATTCTCTAATGATTCTGAAGAAAAGAAAGATTAGATTAATCTAAACAAAATAACACAATTTATAGTGGTTCTGACAAAATGTTCATTGCTTAAAATATATATATATATATTGGAACAAAAGTGTAAAAAATGAAGGAGTCAGTGTCTCAATTAATAAAGACTTGTTTTACTATTGGAATCTCCTGAATGAATGATTCAATGATAAGTACTTTTTTAAACGTGCAGTTGTCGCCACCTCGTGGCGGAAGTGGATAAGCGTTAGAAAGCCTTACAAGTGTTAAGATACTTTCATTTTGATTGCTACTGTAGACAATACGTGTTTAGACCCAAACTACAAACTTTAAGCCCAGTACTTCTGTTATTTAAATGTCTGTAACACAGAAATAATGATCATTATGTTGTTGAAAAGACTGTTTGTGTTGCTCTTTTTGGATCAGCAGCAGCATGAATGCCTTTTTACATCGTAAGCGTCAGTGGAGTGTGAGCAGCGCGATGTGAAACAGTCGTAATAGACACCGCTGAATTGTCATTTAAGAATAAGATTGCGTGCGTGTTTCAATAGAGATCGCAATCTTTTATGGATTAATCATGCAGCTCTAATGTAAACACTGCAACATGTTTTGCTAGGATATTGTCATGTCTCGCGAGACCAGTCAAATCTCGTCACATCCCTACTCTGCCCCTTTCTTGATTGCCAACAGCTGCATATACCAGCTATCCTATAATGATAAAAATCCATGCAGTGGTTTTTAATTAATCTGTAAAAATAATATTCTCTTTTTCAAATTGACCTGTTAAGTCTATATCAGTCTATGTTCAAGTGAATCATTCATGATCCAGCTTCACTTACAGAAGTGAGTATAAGGGTTTTTTTTTTTTTTTTTGAATCTTTGCGATCGCCTTTCCTATTAATGTGCTAGTTAGCAAGTTTAGCGGCTAAACGCGGCTAAATGCAGCTAAAGTAAACAGGCTCGTTGCTCCACAGAGAGAAGAGAGGGGCGGGGTGAGCAGAGCTCATTTGCATTTAAAGCAGCCTCGACCAGAATGAGATGATTTTTGCAGAGCTGATTTTGGCAAGGTAAAAAGGGTGTTATTTTACAAAACCATTGAGAATTTTTAACCAAAGTATATTTTGGGCTTTTCATTAAGACCCTTAAGAATCATATCAATTTGGGGTAAATGGGATTCCGATGACCCCTTTAAAGAGACGGGAGTTGCGCGACACACCGCACAGCATGCTCCTACAATCTGGCTGAGTAATATATAGGCGTCGAAACGAAAGCGCACGGTTCAAGCAGTTTGTGTGAACCTGGCGATAGATCGCGCATCCACTGATTTCACAGGAGAAAAAAAAACTTTCAACAAAATATTTAGGGGATTTAGTACGTTTTGATGAAAGGGTATATATAGGCCACGGCTAAACAGACGTTTGAGAATACATCGCTTGTCTTACCGGAGAAAATGTATTTGCATGGTGCCCCCCCTGGACATGGTGCCCCTGGGCAGTTGCCCAATTGCCCATATGGTTAATCTGCCTATAATCGCACCCCTATTAAAAAGCATATCAATTTGAATCTTATTCCCTTATACCTCGACTGGGATCACATAGAGCCCCTTAAAGCTGCATCGGAACTGCAATTTAGACATTCAACCCATTGACTTCCATTTAAGTCCACTATATGGAGAAAAATCCTGGAATGTTTTCGTCAAAAGCCTTAATTTCTTTTTGAAAGAAAGAAAGAAAGACCTGAACATCTTGGACGACATGGGGGTGAGTAAATTACCAGGAAGTTTTTTATTCTGGAAGTGACCAAATACTTTAATGAATTGTTAAAACACAAATTTATATTCTTTATTGAAAGACATAAAGCAATAAGTTTTACAAGATTACTTTTTCATTCCTGTTTTAAGAATTGTGCTATTTAAATATATATATATATGCAATAACAAAAGAAAAAGGACATCCTACATTTTGAACATTCTTAAAGATTTACAGTCTGGTTAATAATTGTTTGTTTTGTCCTTTAAGTTCTCTATTTGTCAACGCACTCAACTTCATGATTTAACAGAACTTTTTTTTATTTTTTATTGTGACATATCTGAATGAAATGGATTACCGAAAGAGAAACAAAAGGGCAGAACTTGATCCTATCCATCAGTTGTTGAATGGATAGAGGCAGATCTAAATGAGAGTTTGCAGATGATTGTAAGAAAGGGAGTTTATGTGGACGAAACAACTGAAGAATCTTTAATTGAAATTATGAGCACAAAAATAGTTAAAAAAGTAAAATAGATGAATTGCTCACTATAACATTAATCTTTTCATTCTGATTTTAAAGCTTAAATATGTGAACCACCAAACCCAACATACTATGGTTTGTCACTTCGTGAAAGTGCATGCATATAGTGTGTGACTCATTTTTTTTGTTCCTCTGTCTGTGCTCACATGTCTAAAAATAGAGACAGGCAACACAGCTTCCTTAGTTGTTTAGTCCTGTTTTACAATCATTCTTGATGTGCTTTAAACTTTCTTAAAGATCCTCCTAATAATAAACAGTTTTCTTTTCAAAATTGAGGTTACAGTATAAACAGTTGTGTCAATTTCTTGGTGCTCACTTTTGTTCTTTTAGCGTTTAACATTAATACGTGCATACTCAGTGAACTTTGCCACGTCATTGTGTGTGTGAGCTGGTGTGGATGCTGTTTTAACATGGACTACAGCAGAATACATCACATCATCCTGGAGAGAGGAAAAGATGGATGATTGTACACACAGCATTGCATCAATAAGTTAAGTAACACTTTTGCAAAACTAAGTTTGTTTTCACCTGATTGTCTTGTTCTGTCTTTTGCTCTTCAGCAACAGTGATGACCTTTTTCTCATTTCTAACTCCTGTAACATAAAACATCATAGCCATTTGATGATGATTTAGAATATTACAGACATAAGTCTAATCACTAAATATGTCAGTTTTTAATTGGTTTAGTACTTATTATTTTATGTGTTTTATTCAGACCCATTAGCTGGTCATTTACACAGAATTATGGGTATTATAGTCTGTGTAGTTATCAGAAGTGTGTTTATGTGTGTTCATGTACCTCTACATCTCCACCATATAAATGCCAGTAATGCCAGTAAAAGCACTGAGAAAAACACTCCCAGTAGAATGAAAACATCTGTGGAGAAACACAAATGGCTTGACAAATGCTTTTTTTCTCCCGAATGTAGTACGAATATGCATAAATATCTCAATATGAGCTCATAAAAGCTCCATGAATCATTTTTAATAATTAAATACAAACACTTGAAAGAAATTGAGAAAACATTATTGTAACCATTGTTGTATAATGAAAAGCAAAGCCTGTTGCTTACAAGGCGTATGATGTTGATTTGGTGTTATGTTGAGTTGAGTCAGTTGAAGTTGTGAAGTTGAGGAGTCCTGTGTTTGGTGTGAAGGTTGATGTGTTGTTAAAGTGATTGTATGGATATGAGGTTTTTCTGTTTAAAAGCCCAAAATGATCAGTAATAATATAACACAAGAAACAGCATGTCATCCTACAAGTTTCTTCAAAAGCAAATGAATAGTAAAGGTATAATCTGACAAGAGAAATAAAAGAAAACTACCTTCAGCATGAAGTACAGTAAGTCTGACAGCGACTACTTGCTGAGACGAGACGTAACACTGATAGTATCCTTGGTCCTCTGTAGTCAGTGCTGATATGTGTAGAGAAAGATTTCCTGGAGTGTTTGGGTTTAATAGTTTGACTCTGTTCTCATAACTCTTAATCTGTTCATTTGGGTAAATTTCTTTATATTTATTCTCTATCGAATACATCCATTGTATCTGTTCAGGTTTAGCCAGTAGTTCAGTGCAGGAGCAGGGCAGAACCACAGACTCTCCTGAATATCCAGTCACTACAGTTGTCTTTCTGTTCTCAACCAAATCACACCCTAAAAACATATTTATACAAATTATGCTCATATTATATTTGTTTAAATGGAAGTTGAACAATAAAAGATTTACTAAAATGATTTCAGCATATTTCATATAGTTGCAATTAAAAATGGCCTGGATTGTTGTAAATACAAGAGAAACTCAAAGGAGTCACCTGCTCCAAATTTCCACTTACCTTTAACTTTTAAGTGAACATATGTAATAATTTTTGATTTAGTCAGACAGCTATAGTAGCCCTGGTCATTCATTCTGAGGTCAGAAATGAGAAGAGACAGATTTGTTGGAGAACGTTCATTAAACAGCACACATCTGCCACTGTATTTCTCATCTTCAGATACTTTAATCCATTTATTTTGCTGGTGAAACTGCCAGGTGACTGTCGTGACTGTAGACTCAGGATCAGCACAGGAGCAGGGCAACACAACCAAACCGCCTGTGTATCCTGTTATTTCTACTGTCTGCTGCTCATCTGACACAATACAGCCTGCAAACAAAAGAGTTTATTTAGAGCATTCAAAGAGGCTTTAAAGAAATGTGTAACAGATATGTATATTAGAATGCACAAATGCAATTTTTATGCACTACCTTCCAAAAGAGAAAGCTCCCTTCCCGATATATTCTAAAACAACCAAGATTTCCATTTCATTGTTTGTCATTTCCTTTAGGAACTCAAAGAGTTTTTCGAATGAAATGTTTTGGAATTGAAAAATGATGTCAAAGCTCTGTAGGCATGAACAGATAATCTATCTTAAAAAAAATTACAAAGTAAAATTTGTAATTTTCTCTTATCACCAGTAGGGGTTAATGCTTCATTTTTAAAAATAGTTTTAATAGTTATTTTTAAAAAAAATGTATAGAACTAAAGCTACATTCTTCATATCTCACTTTGATTGATTGATTGATTGATTCATTCATTCATTCAAAAAAAAAAAAAAAAGAAAGAACTCACCTGTACTGAAATGAAACATAAAGATGAAAAGGTAAAAGTGGTTCCTCATGACTGGTTCTCATTCATTCACCAACTCTATTTTATGTCCCACTGAACACAGTCCAGAGTCTTAATGGTTTGGTTCCTGTAAGCTCTTACTTTTCTAAACTCTAGCTTCCTGTTTCATTTCTTTGCATGATGCATCTCTATCTTTTCTGTTTAAGCAATATTTGAACAGTTCACTCACAGACTGTCTTCAGTGATCTTCAATTGCTGTTCTTGTTTACAGCCTGTTTAATATGTCTTAGTGAGATGTGGTCAGATATTCTTTAAATAAAGCAACAAATGAGTCATAAATCAACAACATCTAATTTTAAAGATTTAGATGTTAAGATGATACACAGGAACTGCAGCAGCACTTTGTCATCATGATCTCTGTTGCTTAAGTTAGAATGAAGCAATATTTCAGAAACAGAGCTAAATGGACTATGATGTAGTCTTGTTTGATATGAAAAAAAAAGAACTCAGCAAACTCTGAACAAAAATAAACCATGTGTTAAATCAAGTATAAAAACGTTCAGTCTCACTTAACATTTAGAACCTGTATTTTAAAAAATGTATTATTACTTTTTCTGTTTTAACACTAATCATCATCAGCCCACTTTAAACCCACAGATGTGGTAAACCTGTGCACACACACTGGCATTGTCAGTCTCAAGATCAGTGTTGCATCTGTGTGCTGTGTGTGATTGATAGTCAGTGGCCACAAAACCCTTTCTGCTGCCAAATCATAGTCACAAATTTAGTTTTTTTTTTCTTTTGATTCTAGAAAACATCTGGAGATGCAACAGAGATTAACATATCCAATAAACTTTAGTTATACATGAGCTAGTTAAACTTTAGTCATTATATTTAGTTATATTTAATGTGTAAAAAAGCATGAAAGAAGATATACCTAAGAAAACTGAAGAGCACATTCAGTAGCTCTCTCATCTTTACATATTCTTTATTTGAGCAGTGTCATTTCCACATAAAACCACAGACATCCTCACACAGATGCTTCTCTAGAACTCATAAATGTATTTATATCAGTCACGCACATGCTCACACAATAAAGCTGCACCACCCCTATATTACTTCTTTTATTATCGCTAATTAATTCCCTTTTATTCATTTCTATTACACAAATTAATCATAAGTAATTCTTGCTCACTCATTGTATTCTTTTTATATTACACACTGGAAAAGCTTACTATATTGATTACAGTGTAATCTTTAAGCTTTAAGCAAATATAGAATCCATGAGCTTTTTTTTAACATTTTTATGATCTAAAAGATTTAGAGAAGATGAAAAAAATTGATAATGTAACCATAATCATGGTTTAAAGTTAAAAAAAAAAAAATGTATTTAACTGAAGTACTGTATGTATAACAAAACCAACTTAATGGTTTGATGAAAAACACACACAACACACAATAGTGACAGAAAACATCTTTTCTTGTTCCTCCATTCTCGTTGACACTAATACAACCCTCACCCAATAGTCCATTGACAGCAGGTTTTCTTTTTAAAGTTACATTACTGTTATGATTCCTGTCTGGTCTGCCCGCCACCGGAGGTCGCTGTGCATTTCGTTAACATCTCACACTGCACAGACTGTTTCATCACACCTTGGACTACGTTTCCCATCAGCCATTGCGCTGATTGTGCGACACCTGCGTCCAATCAGGCGCACTATATAAGCCCCGGACTTCCCCCGTGACTCACCGAGTATTGTGGTTTTGCATTGTTGTTTCGCGTGTCTCCCTAGTTCCCTGTGTTTAGCTTTCTCGCCTGACCTTTTCGTTTCGTCTGTCTGGCCGCCTGCCTTTTGGACTTCTTGCTTGTTGCACGGAACACCCCTTTGTCTCGCCCTTCGGTTTACGTTCGCTGCTGTTCGACCCACGCGGCTGCACGGACTATCCCCACGTCTTGCCTTTGCTACACCTATTTGCTATTGTCTACCCTGCCTATTCGATCATGGAAAACGACATTGCGGTAATGCTGGCCGCGCAACCCGCTCTTGAAATGGCAGCTGCGCCAGAGCGCGCTCTCGTAATGGCGGCTACAACGGTGCCCGTTCTCAAAATGGCAGTGCGCCAGAACGCGTTCATAAAGTGGCGCCGAAGACAAAGCTCCCTCTTATCAGTGCTGCCACTCCTGAGTCCAGTCAAGTTACAGCTGTGTTTCCCGAGTCAAGTCAAGTTACAGCTGAGTTTCCCGAGTCAAGTCAAGCTGCAGGTACAGCTGTTGTTCCCGAGTCAAGTCAAGTCACAGCTGTCGTTCCTGGGTCAGGCAGAGTCACAGCTGTCGTTCCTGAGTCAAGCAGAGTCAAAACTGTCGTTCCTGAGCCAGGTCAAGTCACAGCTGTCGTTCCTGAGTCAAGCAGAGTCAAAACTGTCGTTTGTGAGCCAGGTCAAGTCACTGCTGATCTCCATGAGCCAAGTCAAGTCACTGCTGGTCTTCACAAGCCAAGTCAAGTCAAAGCTGGTCTTCATGATCCAAGTCAAGTCACAGCTGGTCTTCACGAGCCAAGTCAAGTAACAGCTGATCTTCATGATCCAAGTCAAGTCACAGCTGGTCTTCACGAGCCAAGTCAAGTAACAGCTGATCTTCATGAACCAAGTCAAGTCACAGCTGTTCTTCATGAGCCAGGTCAAGTTACTGCTTTTGTTCCTGAGTCAAGTCAAGTCTCGTCTGGCCACCCAGAGCCTCATCACGTCTCGTCTGATACCCCAAGGTCACGACCAATCAAGATGGCCAGCGTGCAGGACCCACCATTAGTGTCTGTGCGGGCTGCAAGCATCCCAGTGGCGTCAACGGCGTTAAATCTGACCATTAAAGAGGTCCTGCCATCCGCTGTTGCTCTTCCCTTAATGGCGATTGCCATTTGGTGTGTGTGGGCAGCACACTGTGCTCCAGAGGTCTCGTCTGTCCACAAATCTGCTCCAGAGGTCTCGTCAGTTCACAAGTCTGCTCCAGAGGTCTCGTCTGTCCACAAGTCTGCTCCAGAGGTCTCGTCTGACCGCGAGTTTGCGCCAGTGCCCCCGGAGGTGGCAGTACTGGTTGCAGAACCTCCTAAAGGGGCCGCGGATACCACCATCGAGACTCCAGAGGTGGCGGCTTTCACTGCAGAGCCTCTGGAGGTGGCAGTGTCAACTGCGGCATCCTACGCGGCTGAGATGCCCGCCGCAGTTTCCCCGGAGGTGGCGGCTGAGGCTGCGGAACCTCATAAAACAGGGATGTCTGTCCTAGCTCCCTGCACAGTGATAGCGCCCAATGAACTCTCACCCTGTTCTGTTCCGGCCATGTTTGGACTCTCTGCTCCCCGTCACGGCCACGAAGGCTGCCAGCGGACTCTCTGCCTCTCTCCTTGTCACTTTGTCTGCCTCTTCAGTCCCTGTTCTTCCCAGGTCCCTCTCCATGACACGGGTGCCGGCTCCAGCGGCTCCTGCACCTCCTGCTCCGCCCTGGTGGGCTCCTGCTCCACTGGCTTTGTCTCAATCTCCAGGTCCTCCACCTGGACCTGGCCCTCCAACCCTCACCTCGCCTCGCCCCCGCCCTACCGTTCTCCTGGATTGTTTTTTTTTGTGTGGAGTGTCTGGAAGCTGCTCCTTGGTGGGGGGCTCTGTTATGATTCCTGTCTGGTCTGCCTGCCACCGGAGGTCGCTGTGCATTTCGTTGACATCTCAGACTGCACAGACTGTTCCATCACATCTCGGACTACGTTTTCCATCACCCATTGTGCTGATTGTGCGACACCTGCGTCCAATCTGGCGCGCTATATAAGCCCCAGACTTCCCCCTGTGACTCACCGAGTATTGTGGTTTTGCACTGTTGTTTCGCGTGTCTTCCTAGTTCCCTGTGTTTAGCTTCTCGCCTGGCCTTCTCGTTTCGTCTGTCTCGCCGCCTGCCTTTTGGACTTCTCGCTCATTGCGCTGATTACCCCTTTGTCTCTCCCTTCTGTTTATGTTCACTGCTGATCGACCCACACCTGCTGCACGGACTATCCCCACGTCTTGCCTTTGCTACACCTGTTTGCTATTGTCTACCCTGCCTGTTCGACCATGTCTTTGTCACACCCTTCAATAAAAGCTTTGCATTTGGATCCGCTCGCCTCTTGTCTCCCTCTCCACGTTACAATTACAATGATTAATTATGATTTTTTTTTTTTTTTTTTGCCAGAAAGCAAGACATCGTAAGACATTTAGTACAGTTCTGTTGCTTCAAACAATTGCACAAAACATACATGGCTCAATTCACCAACTCTATTTTATGTCCCAGCAGTGGCGGTTCTAGACAAATTTTACTAGGGGGGCCAAGAAGGGGCCAGTGTTTAACCAGAGGGGCACATTAAAAAATGACAACAAATGATATTTAAAGATTATAAACTTTATTTTACTTTAAAATCATACAAACATTTATTATGTACAAGAGTGAGTGCAGGTGCAAAAGAGGTAGGGCCATAAAAAAATGATAAATACAGTACAGTGTACAAATACAGTGTTAGTTAGTTGTTGCTGCGCTCTCATTCACCGAGCAGCGTCACAGTGTTTCGGTGCGCCGCTCTAATTTACCCGTGTAGAACGATGCGTCGCATTAGTTCCGCTTTTGGTGCTCGTGTGTAAAATCTTAATACATTCATAATTGTTTTATTTGGTCAGCACGGGGGGGCCACAGGGGTGGCCAGGGACATGTCTACAGAGGCACGGGCCTCCCTAGGCCTCCGTGTAGAACCGCCCAGTGAACACAGTCCAGAGTCTTAATGGTTTGGTTCCTGTAAGCTCTTACTTTTCTAAACTCTAGCTTTCTGTTTCATTTCTTTGCATGGTGCATCTCTATTTTTTTCTAAGCAATATTTGAACAGTTCACTCACTGTCTTCAGTGATCTTCAATTGCTGTTCTTGTTTACAGCCTGTTTAATATGTCTTAGTGAGATGTGGTCAGATATTCTTTAAATAAAGCAACAAATGAGTCATAAATCAACAACATCTAATTTTAAAGATTTAGACATTAAGATGATACACAGGAATTGCAGCAGCACTTTGTCATCATAATCTCTGTTGCTTAAGTTAGAATGAAGCAATATTCCAGAAACGGAGCTAAATGGACTATGATGTAGTCTTTTTTGATATGAAAAAAGAACTCCGCAAACACTGAACAAACATAAACCATGTGTTAAATCAAGTATAAAAACATTCAGTCTCACTTAACATTTAGAACCTGTATTTTCACGAGTTCGTCTGCCAGGGGCGGATCTAGTGGGGTGGCACGGGGTGGCAACTGCCACCCTAAGAAAAAGCTGTGCCACCCCACCTGCCACCCCAGAATGATCACAGAATAAAATATAAATGTAAGCAGTGTTTCAGTGCTGCTTTTCAGCTGCAGCGATGACAGCGTAACGCAAAATAATGGCAAAAAACACGTCTTTCAATAAAATGTGCACGATAGTTGCACGCGCACGCAGCACGCCCAGTGTATTCGACTTCATTAACAAATGACTCTTATGAACCGGTTCGTTTTGAGTCAAAAACACAAAGCGCGGCCCAGTTCACTAACGAACTGTTTTACATTTGTTGGTGAATCAGATAATTACTGCTTCTCGGCTAACTCAGAAGTCCTCTGAGACATCCAATCCCGTCCGGATATGAGATTCATCGCGTAATTGTTTGGTCATCCGATTCTCTGACCGCTCGCACCACTTTCATCATGGATATAGGCCTTTTTGCCGTATCCGACGAAACAATAATAGCATGAAATCAATAAAAAGATGCCGACGACGGAAATTAATAGCAGCACTGATGACACACCAATCAGAATCTCTGCATCCAACAATGGAGAGAGGAGAGAAATGAACGAATCATTTACATACACATACAGTGTAATTATAGTACAGTACCAGCAGTGTTGGGGAGTAACTAGTCACGGAATTACATAATTTAATTACAAAACAAATGTAATTGTAATTAGTTACAGTTACTGAGAAAAAATATGTAATTAAATTACAGTTACTTTTGAAAAATGCCAGTGATTACGAAGGGGATTACATCTGAATTTTTTCACCCACCCACCCCCACTTACAGATTTAATTGACTTCTTTTAAATTGCATTAACTGCTCTAAAATGAGACACCAATCTTTCAGGAGTTTAGGACACAGAACAGGACACATGCTTATTCAATAACTGTTTTATTTCCTATTTGGGTTTATGCATAAACTTTATTTTTTAAGATTGTTTTTTCCAAGGCATTGTTAGATGCTAGTGTTTTCTGTCATAACTATGCAAACATTTGATTTCAAACCCGGTATCATAGCTATTTCATTGTTATGATGTTATTTATATTATGATCTTGTTATGACATATAGCGCAACTGTGCTCACGGTGACCCGAGTTCGATTCCCGTCTCGAGATCCTTTGCTGATCCCGCTCATAGATATATATAGAATGACTAGATGTCTCGTCTGCGTTGCTGGCCAACGGAGTCGAACGTCCGCATATGGCGGACATCTTACCACAGGCTGCTCCCTCACCCAAAATATTGTGTTGATAGTAAAACATGTAATTTTTAAATAGCCATAACGTGCTCAATTGTTAACCGATTTTCAAACGGTTTGATTTATTATAAACGTCAAATATGTAGTTATGACACTGAATACGTTTGAATAATTATCTTATGTTCTAAAAAATAGAATAATGTTCTAGAATAGGTAGACTAAGCCTACAAGATTTCCCTTAACAAATATACATCAAGAAACGCTGCATGTTGAAATCCCCACCCTGTACAGTGATGACAATAACACAGCACAAAGAACTAAAGTCCATATTTCCAAATTGTTAATAAAAATAGTTCTACACATAAAATGGTAGTAAACCAGTTTGTTTAGACATTATAAAGGCACTTTTCAAAGATTTTTGAAGATTTATTAAAATCAATGTTTGGACAGAGGTGTTAGAGACATTTGATGGATTTTTTTTTTTTTTACATTTTCATTAAAAATTTAGCGAAGTAACGAAGGTGTTCCAGTGGTGCTGGTTCTGGTCTTCATTCGAAAAAGTCTGGCATCTTGTCAGCAATTTCCTGTAGAAATCATAATGTAAGATGTTTTAACAAACCGACCAGACAGGAAATCATGTGTAAATTCAGTTAAATCATGTTTATAATGTGTGTATTATATTGAAAAGAAAGCGTAATTCTGCCTCGCCCCAAATTACTGGGTAGCTAGTAGCCTAGCTAGCCATGATACACAACTAAACTGCACGATTAAGTCCGTTTACCTCCGTTTACCTCAGGTTCGACTGATCCCGCCAGAAAGCCAGCCTGTGGTAAGATGGCCGACCTGTGCGGACGCTCTAGACCTCGACGTAACACATCTAGTCATTCTATATATATCTATGATCCCGCTCCCCTCTCTCCTCCCAGCTCTTTCCTGTCATCTCTCTACTGTCCTATCACAATAAAAGGCATAAAAAGCCCAAAAATATAAGTAAAAAAAAAAAAGTCATTGCTATATGCTTGATAATTTTTCTTGGCGGAAGCTTTGCGTTTTTGTTAGCTAAAATATTAAAGCTTAATTCAATATTATGTGTACAATTTCTTAATTCTGTCATCCTGGTATCGTGGACTTGCTCTATTGTTTCATACAAACGCAACACTTGCCATTTTTTTTTTTTTTTGGTACATTGTAATGGATTATAAGATAACTAACAAACTAGTACTACTACTTAATTATTTATGTGGTGAAATGTTGTGTAAGTGGTATGACTGCACTGTATCCCTAAAATGTCTAGTTTGAACTTGCCATTTGCTAGCAACTGATTTCTTCATGGAAGCTTTGCGTTCAAATATTTCAACTCAGATCAGTGTTTCGTGTCTAATAATTTTGACACAAAACATCTAATAATCTATCAAGCAGCTGTGTAATAAGAGGGATAATGTACATTCAGCCAATTGTTATTGCAAAATAAAGATGTATATTATCCCTTACTTATTATAATCTTAATTAGTCAATTCAATCAATTCAAGTGATACAGGATTTTAAAAGTCTGACAGTAATCAGTGTTGAACGCTACTGTAAGGCTATCTCTGCCTGGTTTAAATGTTTCAAAATGATTAACAGTTGAAAAAATTAGAAATTTAGAAAAGTAATCAAAAAGTAATAAGTTACATTACTTTAATAAAGTAATTGAAAAGTTACACTACTTATTACATTTTAAATCAAGTAACTTGTAATCTGTAACCTATTACATTTCCAAAGTAACCTTCCCAACACTGAGTACCAGTATATTAGATGATGGAAATTTCACTATTCTATGTGTACAGTAAACTGTAGTACATGTTGTACACCTTCAGACGTGTGACTGTCAAATTTTATTTGTAACCATTTTTTATATGTAGCCTACTGCATTTTTGCAGAAGTGAGAAATGACTACCTAGAGATAAAGTCTTGTGTCGGGAAACTAAATAGTACTGTATACTCTAATGAAATTTAGCCAAATATGCAGAGGATGCTGAATTTACTTTTTAATTTTATTTTTTACTGTACTGTATTGTGGTGCATACCAAGTTCACATACAGTTCTTTGTTATTTGAACTTTTCTAGTGCTTTTCATCTACTGCAAGATTACTTTACAGTAGTAAAATGAAAATATTTTTTCCCAAAAGTTAATTGCTGAATTAGCAATCTGTAATTTAATCTATGTTGTATACTGTAATAGACACTGAGTTGCAAATTAATTCCTAATAAGACTTTTTTGTTAGTGTTATTGATCTCACAAGTGTTCACTGGGCAGGAGAGTCATCGTTGTATTTGAATTGTGTGTAATCATTTAAGAACACATGTGATAACTAGATTGAAACGTTTAAAAGACAAATTTATGCTGGCTTGTCTTAAGACTTGTTTAAAAACATAAATAGTTTGATCAGTTACATGTTTTGCTGTAAACAGTTACATGTTTGCTGAAGTGTTGCTAGTTGGTTGCTAGGCTCTTGCTTTGCAGTTGCTGGGGTGTTGCTAGATTTTATGGTTGATAGTGTGTTGTGGGTGATTACAGACATTCCCACCTCTGTTAATAACAGAAAATCAAACATTATTTCCAAAACTGATCCAGTTTCAGTGCTTTGATATTATAATATTTCTTTCTAATGTTAGGAAATTAACAATAAATCATCAACATTAACATCTTAAACTTGCACTAAAATGTGATTTATACCATCGAAGTAGTAATTTAATAGAATCGCATGTCTTCTTTAGTGATACAAGTTCAGAAACATTTACTGTATAACCTGTTGAAGTTTTTTTTTTTTTATATTGTTTATTGACTTGTTGCCATGATGGACATTGAAATGTTGTTATTTATTTTTCATTTTAAACAGTATAGATGATTACTTAATGGTAACGCAATATTTGTGAACACAACTGTGTATGTCAGACTATAAATCCACAAAAACTACGCATGGGGGCTTTCTTTGGTGTTGCCACCCCTCATAGACCCCATGCCACCCCTTTGCCACCCTAAAAATTATTTTCTAGATCCGCCCCTGTCGTCTGCCCATCCAGTCCTGATTGGCAATGGTAAACAAACTTGGTTTACTGTCCTTAATAGAGGCTCGAACCCGAGGCTTCAACCCCCCATTGCGATAATACCTAGAGGGAGAATAACAGGAATAGAGGAGGAGATGGGGAGGTGGAGGGATGCTGGAAGAACTGAGGCTGGGACGGTGCAATGAGAGCTGCTTATATAGGCTCGTAATGGTGATTGACAGGACTGAATGATTAGGCTCCTCCTGAACCTACGTTTGGAACTTCATTTCACGTGTTCGCCTGCCCATCAAGTCCTGATGGGTAATGGTAAACAAACTTGGCTGACTGTCCTTAATGGAGGCCTGAACCCGAGGCTCGGCTTGAGCCCCGAGTTCAACCCCCCAAAAAGTGCTTACAAGAGACAGCAAGCTGGGCAATCAACTATGAGTAGAGAAACCTTTATTGATTCTATCCCTCTCCCTCAAGAATGTGCAGAATACAGTTCCCTGTTGCCGCGTTGGGGCAATACAAGGCAGGTGAAGGGCTAACAAATGAGATCGCTCCTGTAGGAGAGGGGTGGGAAAGCACTGCTGCAGAAATCTCTGCTCTTGCAGAATTTGAAGAAAATTTATATATGAAGATTAGTCAGGGTGCTGCAAGAGTGCTGCGCAAAATCACTGCTGCGGCAGTGAAGTAATAAGTGATTTGTTAGGGTAAATCACTGCAGTGTCACTGAGAAATAATAGAGCTGATTTGAGAATGGTGGGAAATGTCAGTGCTGCAGCAGAGACATACTGAAGATTTGCTGGGAGACAGACCCTATGAGAGGAAAACGGGGGTCCAAGACGTACAGTTGCCTGAAAGAAATCTCATGGTGGATGGCTCACACTGGTGTTGAAATCATTTAGGTTTAAGGGCGACTTTAGAAAACTCAGCTGGCCAGCAATGCCAAGACAGGGTTTCTTTGAGAATGCCAAGCCATTTTCACGAATATATGACTCAGTCTGAGGGTCGGAAGCAGGTAATCGTTTGTGCTCAGTCAATCTCTCTTTCCTTCACTGTCTGTTTGGGCTCGTTAAGTACAAATCTACGTAACCTCTGTAGAAATCAGCATGGTACACATTATCATTAACTCATGTATGGGTGTAGAACAAGAAGGGCATGACCTTACAGAGGAAAAAACACGCGAATATAGCGGTTGCTGCGGTTCTTGCAATCCTCCGTGGTTGGTTCGTCAATATCGTGGAATTGCGATGATTGCAACAGCCCAACGGGAATGCTGCTGCTGCTGAGAAATGGCAAATGAGAATCCAGATGACTGGGAAGAAATTTTTGGAGGTATTAAAAGAGGGAGGTGCATTAATAGCAGGGCACTGCTGACCAAAGGTTAGCTGCAAAGTCGGATTTAATATGGGCTGAATCCAGTGGAACATGTTCAGACTCCTTAAAATAACAAGGTTAGAAAACACCCAGACAGGCAGAGGTTCCACAGCAGCAGTATGGGTTGGGGCTGCTATGTGAGAGGCTGTAAGGATCTGATATATATAACAAGGAGAAGTCAGAGCGGTTCCTTGTTGCGGAGGCAGCCTCACGCTAGGGCACTTCTGGAAGAAAGGTTCTAGGAACAGAAGAGAAAGAGATATACCAAGGAGCAGCCAGAGCGATTCCTTGTTGCAGAGGCAGTCTAACGCTTGGGGCCACCTCGGAGACAACTGAGGAGGAAGAAAATGGAGATGAACAAAGATGAGTGTGTTTTGGGCGAAGCAAGGTAAAATAGCAGAATAAATTTGATTTAGTTGGAGTTTACAAAAACGCCATGTACATGAATGTAAACGGTAAACCCAGTATGCTTTGTGCAATGTTTTAGATTATAACTTCACAAAACACAAAATATAAGGCATAATAATCGTTTTAAAGTGGTTCATCTCAAATCAAACAAGCCTATTCACAATATAAAGCGATGTATAGATCTTAAGCAATGTTTTTAGAGTGGGTAACATGCTGTTTGACTAAAGCTGAGACTTCCGGGATCCGGTTAGGCCGCGATGAAGATTCAAAATTAAAAACATAATTTGAAAAACAACAGTAATCCGACCAGAGGGAGCGCAATCTATGATGCAGTGAGTGGGGATTATATGTGGAGACCAGTCGGATGCTGTTTAACAGCTAGAGCGCGATGGATTGGATCGTTTGTTCAGATTGATGCGTCTATCATTACCGTACGCTGTAGAATAGGAGCGCACGACACTGAGCTATTACACGCTCACGATTTGTAAGTTATTCAATAAGATTATACATTTAGAAATACCGCTTTAAAATGAGATCATTATAAACGTTTTCGGGATGTAAAGTGAATTTGCTTGGAGCAGTGACTGCGCCGGAATGGGCGATGGATAAAGTAAACAGAGCTGAATTTCTGATTGTTTTCGTGGGAAATTAATGTTTGATGCGGCGAACGTGCCTCAAGCATTCAACTCTATGCCTTCCTATTTTAAGAGCGCTAGATTTTACGGATGAAAGCGGTTTAGCTGTAATTTGGGTAACGTTAGGAACTGTAGCAACTGTAGCGGCTGTAGTGTGCAGATGCCTAATTTACGATACCCGGGCGGGAGAACCGCGTTTGATGGAAGCAGCTAGGCGAATCTGCGGGACATCTTTGACGAGCTCTATTTCCCTTGTTGAAAGCTTAAAGTGAAGCCGGATTAAGCGTGGTTTTGCAGAGCATTGTTGGAGAAGTGCGGGAGTTCGTCGGGCTGGGAGGCTGTTCACGGGACAGGGCGGGGTCGTGTGCCGGAAGAACTGAGGCTGGGACATATATATGCATTTCAGTGCAGCTTCGAATGCCTCCACATGATCCCAGCCGAGAAATAAAAAAGGGAAAGGGAAAGGACATGACATGTGGCCAAGTATGGTGACCCATACTCGGAATTTGTGCTCTGCATTTAACCCATCCAAGTGCACACACACAGTAGTGAGTAGTAAACAAACACACACACACCCGGAGCAGTGGGCAGCCATATTGTTATCGCTGCGGCTCCCGGGGAGCAGTTGGGGGGATCGGTGCCTCGCCTTGCTGACTCACCTCAGTCGTGGTATTGATGGTGAAGAGAGCGCTGGTTATTCACTCCCTCCACCTTCAATCCCTGCCAGACCTGGGACTCAAACCCACAACCTTTCGGTTACAGGCACGACTCCCTAACCATTAGGCCACGGCTGCCCGAGATAATGGTCTTATCTAGCAAAACGATTGGTCATATTGTAAAAAAGAGAGAGAAAGAGCTCAAGGGGCAGGAAGGGCTTGAATCGGATGAAGAGGTTGCATTGTTTCTTTTTGATAGGTGAGTAACGTTGATTTTACATTGTTTCACACAACTTATCTGTGTTGGCTTTTGTTTGAATATGCTTGTGTGTGATCTTCGCTTGTTTCCGCGATCGTCGTTATGCCTGGGAAAAAATCTCCAGTAATATCACGTTACAGGGAGTAAAATACACGTTTTATGGCTGGGTTCCCCTGGTAAAATTAACATTTCAGGGGCCAATTATCATGTTTTTGGGGTCGCTTCAACCCGCAGACATGAAAAACAACCCGAGGCAACAGTGTTAAAGCAGCCCAATTTCGCGGGAAAATCGCGGACTTGGCAATACTACGTTCTAGGTTAGTGTTTAACCACACATTTAAATCCTCAAGAAGAAGAGCAATTGCGTGAGTAATTCAAGTGGTTATATGTACGTGCACATCTACGTTTATGCTTTTATGACTCAGGATTAATGTAAACACAGCCCGCTTTGAACACTCTTGTAATTCACTTAAACATTTTCGAACTTTATGAATGATTATTTTAAGTTAAACTTATGTGCGTGTTTAGTGAATTGAAAGCAAGCGAAGCACGGCTGTTTCTAAAGCACGCAGTGCCATCTGCTGTTAAAAACTAAGCCCAGGACTGATTATCATCGCATTCCTATTAAAAAGCATTTCAGTATTATATATATATATATATATAATACTAATACAAAAAAAATTATATATATATATATATATATATTTATTTTTTTGACCAATTATTTCCCTTATTCGCAAGTCCCTTATTCCTTGGCTGGGATCGCATAGAGCCTCTTGAAGCTGCATCGGAATTGCAATTTAGACCTTCAACCTGTTGGCTTCCATTTAAGTCCACTATATGGACAAAAATACTGGAATGTTTTCCTCAAAAGCCTTTATTTCTTTTCAGCTTAAGAAAGAAATACCTGAACATCTTGGACGATATGGGGGTGAGTAAATCATCAGGACATTTTTATTCTGGAAGTGACCAAATCCTTTAATGAATTATTGAACACTCTTTTACTCTTTATTGAAAGATAAGCATTACAGAAAGGTTTACAAGATTACTTTACTTTTGATTATATATATACATACAATAACAAAAGAAAAAGGAAATCCTACTTTTTTAACTTCTTTCACAGACGTTAAAGTGAAATGGATTACCGAAAAAGAAACAAAAGGGCAGAATTTGGTCCCATCAATCAGTTGTTGAATGGATGGAGGCAGATCTAAGTGAGAGTTTGCAGATGATTGTAAGAAAGGGAATTTATGTGGTCAAAATAACTAAAGAATCTTTTATTAAAATTACAAGCACAAAAATTGTTTTAAAAAGTAACATAGATGAACTGTTCACTATAAAATTATTCATTTCATTCTGATTTTAAAGCTTAAATATGTGAATCACCAAACCCAACACACTATGGTTTGTCACTTTGCAAAAGTGCATGCATATACAGGGGTTGGACAATGAAACTGAAACACTCGCCAATATAGTATTGGAGGTTTCATGGCTATATTTGCGCTGTCTGGTGCCCAATCTTCACTTATTGTACATTACACCAGTTAGAGCAGTGTAAAGTTTCATTATGTGCACCCAATGGTTCAAACATTGTACCTTGAAGGTAGTGCTCTGTATCAGGATAATAATGCACAAATACACACAGCAAGACTGGTGACAGACTGGTTTAATGAACATGAAAATTAAGTTGAACATCTCCCATGGCCTGCATAGTCACCAGATCTGAATATTATTGAGCCACTTTGGGGTGTTTTGGAGGAGCGAGTCAGGAAACGTTTTCCCACATCAGCATCACATAGTGACCTGGCCACTGTTCTGCAAGAGGAAAATGGCTCAAAATCCCTCTGGCTGATTTGCAGGACTTGTATTTGTCACTCCCACGATGAAATGATGTTGTATTAGCTGCAAAAGGAGGCCCAATATCATACTAATTGTGATCTAAAACCAGGTGTTTCAGTTTCATTGTCCAACCCCTGTAGTGTGACTCTTTTTTTTTTTTTGTTCCTCTGTCTGTGCTCACATGTTTAAAAATAGAGACAGGCAACACAGCTTCCTTAGTTGTTTAGTCCTGCTTTACAATCATTCTTGATGTGCTTTAAACTTTCTTAAAGATCCTCCTAACAATAAACAGTTTTCTTTACAAAATTGAGGTTACAGAAAATTCTCATAACAAAAGTATACTGTTGTGTCAGTGTATCTACAGTGCTCACTCTTTTAGCGTTTAACATTAATACGAGGGTACTCCGTGAACTCTGCCGGGTCATTGTGTGTTTGAGCTGGTGTGGATACTGTTTTAACATAGACTACAGCAGAATACATCACGTCATCCTGGAGAGAGGAAAAGATGGATGATTGTACGCACAGCATTGCATCAATAAGTTAAGTAACACTTTTGCAAAACTAAGTTTGTTTTCACCTGATTGTCTTGTTCTGTCTTTTGCTCTTCAGCAACAGTGATGACCTTTTTCTCATTTCTAACTCCTGTAACATAAAACATCATAGCCATTTGATGATGATTTAGAATATTACAGACATCAGTCTAATCACTAAATATGTCAGTTTTTAATTGGTTTTGTACTTATTATTCTATGTGTTTTATTCAGACCCATTAGCTGGTCATTTACACATAATTACAGGTATTATAGTCTGTGTTGTTATTAGAAGTGTGTTTATGTGTGTTCAGGTACCTCTACATCTCCACCATATAAATGCCAGTAATGCCAATAAAAGCACTGAGAAAAACACTCCCAGCAGAATGAAAACATCTGTGGAGAAACACAAATGGCATGACAAATGCTTTTTTTTCTCCTGAATGTAGTACGAATATGCATAAATATCTCAATATGAGCTCATAAAAGCTCCATCAATAATTTTTAATAATTAAATACAAACACTTGAAAGAAATTGAGAAAACCTTATTGAAACCTTGAGTTGAGTCGGTTGAAGTTGTGAAGTTGAGGAGTCTTGTGTTTGGTGTGAAGGTTGATGTGTTGTTAAAGTGATTGTATGGATATGAGGTTTTTATGTTTAAAAGAAAAAGTTATCACTAATAATATAACACAAGAAACAGCATGTCATCCTACAAGTTTCTTCAAAAGCAAATGAATAGTAAAGGTATAATCTGACAAGAGAAATATAAGAAAACTACCTTCACCATGAAGTACAGTAAGTCTGACAGCAGCTATTTGCTGAGACGAGACGTAACACTGATAGTATCCTTGGTCCTCTGTAGTCAGTGCTGATATGTGTAGAGAAAGATTTCCTGGAGTGTTTGGGTTTAATAGTTTGACTCTGTTCTCATAACTCTTAATCTGTTCATTTGGGTACATTTCTTTATATTCATTTTCTTTGAAGTATTTCCATTGTATCTGTTCAGGTTTAGCCAGTAGTTCAGTGCAGGAGCAGGGCAGAACCACAGACTCTCCTGAATATCCAGTCACTAAAACTGTCTTTCTGTTCTCAACCAAATCACACCCTGAAAACATATTTATACAAATTATGCTCATATTATATTTCATTTTAAATGGAAGTTGAAAAATAAAAGATTTACTTAAATCATTTCAGGATAATATTTCATATAGTTGCAATCAAAAATGGCCTGGATTGTTGTAAATACAAGAGTCATCTGCTCCAAATTTCCACTTACCTTTAACTTTTAATTCAACAGCTGTAAAAGTATTCAGTTCAGTCAGACATTTATAGTAGCCCTGGTCGTTCATTCGGAGGTCAGAAATGAGAAGAGACAGATTTGTTGAATGTTCATTAAACAGCACACATCTGTCATTGTATTTCTAATCTTCAAATACTGGAATCCATTGATTTCCTTGCTGAAAATCCCAGGTGACTGTCGTAACTGTAGACTGAGGATCAGCACAGGAGCAGGGCAGCACAACTGAACCACCTCTGTATCCTGTTATTCCTACTGTCTGGTGCTCATCTGACACAATACAGCCTGCAAACAAAAGAGTTTATTTAGATCATTCAAAGAGGCTTTAAAGAAATGTGTAACAGACATGTATATCAGAATGCACAAATGCAATTTTTATGCACTACTTGCTAATAAAGCAAATTGCCATCTTGTTTTATTCTAAAACAACCAAGATTTCTATTTCATTGTTTGTGATTTCCTTTAGGAATTGAAAGAGCATTTTAAATGAAATATTTTGGAATAGAAGAATTATTTCAAAGCTCTGTAGGCATGAAAAGGCTGTTCTATCTTGGAAAAAAAAAATACAAACTACAGTTTGTAATTTTCTTTTATCACCAGTAAAGTTTAGTGTTTAATTTCTAAAATAGTTTTTTAAAAATAGTTATTTTTCTATTGTTATCTTCCCATCTCACTTTAATTCATTCAAAATAATAATAATAATAAAAAATTAAATTAAAAAAATTAAAATCTGAACTCACCTGTACTGAAATGAAACATAAAGTTGAAAAGATATAAGTGGTCCATCATGACTGGTTCTCATTCACTGATTCACCAGCTCTATTTTGTGTCTTAAAGGTTTGGTTCCAAGCTCTTACTTTTCTAAAAAACTATCTACCTGTTTCATTTCTTTGCATGATGCATCTCTGTATTTTTTCTGTTTAAGCAATATTTGTACAGTTCACTCACTGACTATGCTCTTCAATTGCTTTTCTTGTTTACAGCCTGTTTAATATGTTCAACTACAGGACTGTCTTGGTGAGATGTGGTCAGATATTCTTTAAATAAAGCAACAAATGAATCATAAATCAACAACATCTAATTTTAAAGATTTAGACACATTAAGATAATACACAGAAACTGGAGCAGCACTTTGTCGTCATAATCTCTGAAACGCAAATATTCTAGAAACAGAACTAAATGTACTATGATGTAGTTCAGAGTCTTTTTTTGATATGAATAAAAATGAACTCAGCAAACACTGAACAGTAATAAACCATGTGTTAAATCAAGAATAAAAATGTTCAGTCTCACTTAACATTTAGAGCCTGTATTTTAGGTAGTTAAACTTTAGTCATTATATTTAGTTATATTTAATGTGGAAAAAAGCATGAAAGAAGCTATACATGAGAAAACTGATGAGTACATTCAGTAGCTCTCTCATCTTTACATATTCTTTATTTGAGCAGTGTCATTTCCACATGAAACCACAGACACCTTCACATTCAGAAATACACACAGATGCTTTCCTAGAACTCATAAATGTATTTATATCAGTCACGCACATGCTCACACAATAAAGCTGCACCACCCATATAACTCTTTTTATTATAGCTAATTAAATCTGTCTTTTACTCATTTCTATTACACAAAATAATCATAAGTAATTCTTGCTCACTTATTGTATTCCTTTTATATTACACATATATAGAATCCATGAGCATTTCTATGATCTAAAAGATTTAGAGAAGATGAAAATTTTTTATAATGTAACCATAATCATGGTTTAAAGTTAAAAACAAACAGATTTTTATTTAAATTAAGTACTGTATGTACAACAAAACCAACTTAATGGTTTGATGAAAAACACACACAACACACAATAGTGACAGAAAACATCTTTTTAGTTCCTCCTTTCTTGTTGACACTAATTTCAACCCCCACCCAACAGTCCACTAACAGAATGTTTTCTTTTTAAAGTTACATTACAATGATTCTTTATGACTTTTTTTTTTTTTTTTTTTGCCAGAAAGCAAGACATCGGTAGACATTTATCACTGTGCTTTTGCTTCAAACAATTACACAAAACATACATGGCTGTTTCAAAATATCACTCAAAAATGCCCAGCGATAGATTCTTTATATACTACATACAGTTACAGTAAAGGCAAGAATTATTTTTCATTCTTTAGTGGTTGCCACTTTGGATCACATGGCCTTTTGTACATTATTTTCTCAAAATGCAAGGTTCATAAGCTCCATTGCTAGTCCAAATGCTGTGAATATGAATTCTGAGGTTTAAAAAATGAATGTATCTTGTTTTCAAGTATTTAAGCATTGGTACTGAGATATTCAGGGAGCACTACTGGGTCATTCTGTGCATGAGCTGGTATAAATGAGGTTTTGACAATGGCAATTGAAAATGCCACTTCATCCTGGAGAAAGAGCGAAAATATTGTGTTTACACCTGAATTGCACACATAAGCATATACAGTAGTCAACATTTGAAGTGGATCAAAAATGTTCATCAAAGTTTTCCTAAGACAAGAACAGGTATGGTATTGTTTTGGTTTTAGGACAACTGGTTTTGAGCCACTTCAGATGTTTCCTAGTGAAAAAAAAAGTATACTTTATTGTATTTGTAATATATTTCCTGTTTCAACAGTACATTGCAAATATACTAACCAAAAAGTGTACTAACTTTAAATATATAAAAAGTGTATTACCACCATGCTTTTACCTATTTTCACAATACAACTTTTAACACACTTTAAAATAATTGTAATTTAGTATATTTTCTAAAAATATACTTAAAATGTAGTTTTGTTTGTTTTTAAAAGTGTATTTATTTGCGCTTTAAATATATTTTAGTATTATTTTTAACTGTGTGCTGCAATGTAACAATGCACTGAAAGTATACTTTTAAAGTACATTATTAAAGAACTTGTTAGTATGCTTTAAGTTAAATTTTGGAGTAATTTTTAAGTGTACTTCTTCATGCTTGCAACAGAAAGTAATAAAACATGATAAATGCATTTAAAGCCCATTTAAAACATTATTAAATGAAGTGTATGCATACAAAAGGCTACTCTTGTAATTGTGATTTAAGTATTTTAATAAATTTATACAATGTCACAGAGAGGTCCATGTACATCAATGCATTTATAATTTTATACCAACAGCACACCATACGAACACAAGAAAAATTGTTCTACACTGTAAAACCAAATAGTATTCCTTGCTATAAAAATACTAGTAAGTTTACTCTGTTTTAACCAAAATGTTGAGTTTACTAAATTTTTTTCATTGTTGCTGAAATATTAGAACAGATAGTTCCCATAACTAATGAAATTTAAGTAAAATTACTCGAAATGTCCAAGACATGCTGTTACGCATGCGCACTGGGCGACAATTGCCCCTCCCCCACGTCGCAGAAGCGCAACGGCTGAGGATTCAACGTGTGTTTGCAGAGGATCTATTTCGGTAAAATCAAGGTAAAAGCTTTTAATTTAAGTCTCATTTTCTGATTTTTTTGCTTGCTAGTCCTTATGGTGGATAGATTTTATGCACTTTGTTGCATGCTGTTTTGTGGAACATCTTAGCCCATTCAAAGAACTCAAACACTGGTTGACCCTGCACATTATTTGAAGCGATTTCTGTTCAAACCAGTTAACTTAATGTCCGCTTCATATCTGTAAAATTAGCTGCCTGGTTGTCTATTAATTACTATGTTATCCATTTGTGCTAGTGATAAGTTACGAGAATAGGAGTAATTTGAACGACGGTTGTTTCATGTTTTGCAGAATTCAAAATTCAAAAGTAAACAAAACACTTCAAACGAGGAGATCGTTTTTAATTTCGTAAGCGCTTAGCATATGCTCTGGATATCTTATTCTGGACGCGGCACATACGAATGAGGAGCTCAGAGACACGGCCGCATTCACGCTAGAGAGCGCGCAATCCGGTCAGTGTACAAACGGAAAAGAACGCTACATCTTCAGACGGGTTCTTTTAAAATAACTCTTTTTAACGGCGATTTTGAAAGCAAGTATGAGTGCTAAACTGTAGTCAAGCCGTAGCATTATTTGTTAGAAATACCTGGTCGCGACGAAAATAGTATGCGTGCTTAGTATGATAATTACGATAATGTGCAGGCAGTAAGAAACAACACGCATTCTGAGATTGTCAACGAGTCTTTAGCAGACCCATCACCCCTACCCCCTCAAGCAGAGTATATATAACATTGAAACTTATTTAAATGTAAGTTAACGATCTTAGTTTTAAAATACCAGATGTTTCCATTTACATTACATAAGAAAAAAAAAAAACACTCTATACATTTGGTTTTGTTTGTTAAGTGTTCACTGATTTTTGATTGATGGGTAACACTTTTTTATTAGGGCCCGAGCACCGATGGTGTGAGGACCCTATTGGAATTGCTCCGTTAATTATTATTAGGGCCCGAGCACCGATGGTGTGAGGACCCTATTGGAAATGCTCCGTTTATTATTATTATTATTATTATTATTATTATTAGGGCCCGAGCACCGATGGTGTGAGGACCCTATTGGAATTGCTCCGTTTATTATTATTATTATTAGGGCCCGAGCACGATGGTGTGAGGACCCTATTGGAATTGCTCCGTTTATTATTCTTCTTCTTCTTCTTCTTCTTCTTCTTCTTCTTCTTCTTCTCCAAAATGAATCGCATTTTTGAGGGCCTAAACATGCCCGAAAACTCACGAAACTTTGCACACGCCTCAGAACTGGCGAAAATTTACGCCTGATATGGGTCTCAGAAGTGGGTGTGGCAAAATGGCTCGATAGCGCCACCTATACACATTCAGCGGAGTGCGCCTTGAGCTACGTTTCAAGTACATTTACGAAACTCGGTACACACATGTAACACACCAATACCTACAAAAAAGTCTCTTGAGGCAAAATCCGAAACCCAACAGGAAGTCGGATATTTTTAATTTTTCCAGCAAATTTTGTCTCATTTTTGCCATTTCCAGGCGTCGTACTTGAACGAACTCCTCCTAGAGATTTATTCGGATCAACACCAAATTTGGTCAGTCTAATCTAAAGCCCTTTGTGACGTTAAATTGCGAAGATCTAGAGTTTTCGTTGGAGGGCGTGTCCGTGGCGGTCTGTCAAATTTCGATGATTCGCCATGAAAAAGGAAGTTGTTATAACTCAGCCATACAATGTCTGATCTGCCCCAAACTTCACATGTTTGATAAGAGTCTGGTCCTGAACACATACCCATGATCATATTCAGTCATAGTCATAGCGCCACCTGCTGGTAACAGGAAGTGACATGTTTTACGCTGTGAGAAACTCCTCCTACAGATTTCATGAAATCAACATTATATTTGGTCAGTCTAATGTAAAGACCTTTGCGATGTTAAATTGTGAAGATCTTGAGTTTTCGTTGAAGGGCGTGTCCGTGGCAGCCTGACAAAGTTTGATGTTTCGCCATGGTAATAGAAGTTGTTATAACTCAGCCATACAATGTCTGATCTGCCCCAAACTTCACATGTTTGATAAGAGTCCTGACCTGAACACATCTGAAGGCCAATATTCTATTATAATCATAGCGCCACCTGCTGGCAACAGGAAATGGCTTATTTTACACCAACTTAAACATGCAATGTCTGATCTGCCACAAACTTCACATGTTTGGTAAGAGTACTGGTCTGAAGACATCTAAAGACCAATATTCAGATATAATCATAGCGCCACCTGTTGGCAGCAGCATATGTCATGTCTTACACTAGCTCAAGCATACTATGTTCAATCTGCACCAGAGTTCGTATCTTTGATAAAAGTGTATGCCTGAACAGATCTACGTTCCAATATTCAGTTATAGGCATAGCGCCACCAGCTGGCAGCAGGAAGTTTGGCACATCTTAATGACTTTGACAGATTCCTCCTAAATTTACTATGTGAAAAGCATAGTGCCCACCATTCGCCTCCGGTCGGCGGTGAGCCCGGGTGCGAGGGCCCGTTCATCGCTGCTTGCAGCTTTAATTAGGGCCCGAGCACCGATGGTGTGAGGACCCTATTGGAATTGCTCCGTTTATTATTATTATTATTATTATTATTATTCTTCTCCAAAATGAATCGCATTTTTGAGGGCCTAAACATACTGGCGAAAATTTACGTCTGATATGGGTCTCAGAAGTGGGTGTGGTGAATTGGCTCGACAGCGCCACCTATACACTTTCAGCGGAGTGCGCCTCGAGCTACGTTTCACGTACATGTATGAAAATTGGCACACACATGTAACACACCAATACCTACAAAAAAGTCTCCAGGTACGAAATCCAAATCCCAACAGGAAGTAAGTTATTTTAATTTTTCCCGGAAAATTTTGAGTCATTTTTGTCATTTCCAGGTGTCATACTTGAACGAACTCCTCCTAGAGATTTATTTAGATCAACACCAAATTTGGTCAGTCTAATCTAAAGGCCCATGTGACGTTAAATTGCGAAGATCTAGAGTTTTCGTTGGAGGGCGTGTCCGTGGCGGCCTGTCAAATTTCGATGATTCGCCATGAAAAAGGAAGTTGTTATAACTCAGCCATACAAAGTCTGATCTGCCCCAAAGTTCACATGTTTGATAAGAGTCTGGTCCTGAACACATACCCATAGTCAAATTCAGTTTTGGTCATAGCGCCACCTATTGGCAACAGGAAGTGACATGTTGCACTCTGCAGTGAACTCCACCTAGAGATTTATTCAGATCAACACCAAATTTGCTCAGTCTACTCTAAAGGCCTTTGCCATGATAAATTGTGAAGATCTTGAGTTTTCGTTAAAGGGCGTGTCCATGGCGGCTTGACAAAGTTCGATGTTTCGCCATCGGAATAGAAGCTGTTATAGCTCAGCCATAAAATGTCCGATCTGCCCCAAACTTCACATGTTCGATAAGAGTCCTGGCCTGAACACATCTAGAGGCCGATATTCAGTTATTATCATAGCGCCACCTGTTGGCAACAGGAAATGACTTATTTTACACTAACTTAAACATGCAATGTCTGATCTGCACCAAACTTCACATGTTTGGTAAGAGTACTGGCCTGAAGACATCTAAAGACCAATATTCAGATATAATCATAGCGCCACCTCTTGGCAGCAGGATATGACATGTCTTACACTAGCTCAAGCATGCTATGTTCAATCTGCACCAAACTTCGTATGTTTGATAAAAGTGCAGGCCTGAACACATCTACATTCCAATATCCAGTTATAGGCATAGCGCCACCAGCTGGCAGCAGGAAGTTTTGCACATCTTAATGACTTTGACAGATTCCTCTTAAATTTACTATGTGAAAAGCATAGTGCCCACCATTCGCCTCCGATCGGCGTTGAGCCCGGGTGCGAGGGCCCTTTCATCGCTGCTTGCAGCTTTAATTAGGGCCCGAGCACCGGTGGTGCGAGGACCCTCTTGGAATTGCTCCGTTTATTATTATTATTATTATTTTTATTCTTCTTCTCCAAAATGAATCGCATTTTTGAGGGCCTAAACATGCCCGAAAAGTCATGAAATTTTGCACACGCGTCAGACCTGGTGAAAATTTACATCTGATATGGGTTTCAGAAGTGGGTGTGGCAAAATGGCTCGATAGCGCCACCTATACACTTTCAGCGGAGTGCGGCTCGAGCTACGTTTTTACATACATGTATGAAACTCGGTACACACATGCAACACACCAATACCTACAAAAAAGTCTCCAGGTATGAAATCCAAATCCCAACAGGAAGTAAGTTATTTTAATTTTTCCAGGCAAATTTTGTGTCATTTTTGCCATTTCCAGGTGTCATACTTGAACGAACTCCTCCTAGAGATTTATTCGGATCAACACCAAATTTGGTCAGCCTAATCTAAAGCCCTTTGTGACGTTAAATTGCGAAGATCTAGAGTTTTCGTTGGAGGGCGTGTCCGTGGCGGCCTGTCAAATTTCGATGATTCGCCATGAAAAAGGAAGTGGTTATAACTCAGTTATACAATGTCTGATCTGCCCCAAACTTCACATGTTTGATAAGAGTTCGGTCCTGAACACATTCCAATGCTCATATTCACTTTTAGTCATAGCGCCACCTACTGGCAACAGGAAGTGACATGTTTTACTCTGTAACAGACTCCTCCTAGAGATTTATCCAGATCAACAACAAATTTGGTCACTCTACTCTAAAGGCCTTTGCAATGTTAAATTGTGAAGATCTTGAGTTTTCGTTGAAGGGCGTGTCCGTGGCAGACTGACAAAGTTCGATGTTTCGCCACGGAAATAGAAGATGTTGTAACTCGGCCATAAAATGTCCGATCTGCCCCAAACTTCACACTCTCGATAGGAGTCCAGGCCTGAACACATCTAGAGGCCAAAATTCAGTTATTATCATAGCGCCACCTGTTGGCAACAGCAAATGACTTATTCTACCCTAACTTAGACATGCAATGTCTGATCTGCACCAAACTTCACATGTTTGGTAAGAGTACTGGTCTGAAGACATCTAAAGACCAATATTCAGATATAATCATAGCGCCACCTGTTGGCAGCAGCATATGTCATGTCTTACACTAGCTCAAGCATACCATGTTCAATCTGCACCAAACTTCATATGTTTGACAAAAGTGCTGGCCTGAACACATCTACATGCAAATATTCAGTTATAGACATAGCGCCACCAGCTGGCAGCAGGAAGTTTGGCACATATTAATGACTTTGACATATTCCTCCTAAATTTACTATGTTAAAAGCATAGTGCCCACCATTCGCCACCGGTCGGCGGTGAGCCCGGGTGCGAGGGCCCGTTCATCGCTGCTTGCAGCTTTAATTAGGGCCCGAGCACCGATGGTGTGAGGACCCTATTGAAATTGCTCTGTTTATTATTATTATTATTATTATTAGGGCCCGAGCACCGATGGTGTGAGGACCCTATTGGAATTGCTCCGTTTATTATTATTATTATTATTATTAGGGCCCGAGCACCGATGGTGTGAGGACCCTATTGGAATTGCTCCGTTTGTTATTATTATTATTATTATTATTCTTCTCCAAAATGAATCGCATTTTTGAGGGCCTAAACATGCCCGAAAACTCACGAAACTTTGCACACGCATCAGAACTGGCGAAAATTTACGTTTGATATGGGTCTCAGAAGTGGGTGTGGCAAAATGGCTCAATAGCGCCACCTATACACATTCAGCGGAGTGCGCCTCGAGCTACGTTTCAAGTACATTTACGAAACTCGGTACACACATGTAACACACCATTACCTACAAAAAAGTCTCTTGAGGCAAAATCCGAAACCCAACAGGAAGTCGGATATTTTTAATTTTTCCAGCAAATTTTGTCTCATTTTTGCCATTTCCAGGCGTCGTACTTGAACGAACTCCTCCTAGAGATTTATTCAGATCAACACCAAATTTGGTCAGTCTAATCTAAAGCCCTTTGTGACGTTAAATTGCGAAGATCTAGAGTTTTCGTTGGAGGGCGTGTCCGTGGCGGCCTGTCAAATTTCGATGATTCGCCATGAAAAAGGAAGTTGTTATAACTCAGCCATACAATGTCTGATCTGCCCCAAACTTCACATGTTTGATAAGAGTCTGGTCCTGAACACATACCCATGATCATATTCAGTCATAGTCATAGCGCCACCTGCTGGTAACAGGAAGTGACATGTTTTACGCTGTGAGAAACTCCTCCTACAGATTTCATGAAATCAACATTATATTTGGTCAGTCTAATGTAAAGACCTTTGCGATGTTAAATTGTGAAGATCTTGAGTTTTCGTTGAAGGGCGTGTCCGTGGCAGCCTGACAAAGTTTGATGTTTCGCCATGGTAATAGAAGTTGTTATAACTCAGTCATACAATGTCTGATCTGCCCCAAACTTCACATGTTTGATAAGAGTCCTGACCTGAACACATCTGAAGGCCAATATTCTATTATAATCATAGCGCCACCTGCTGGCAACAGGAAATGGCTTGTTTTACACTAACTTAAACATGCAATGTCTGCTCTGCCACAAACTTCACATGTTTGGTAAGAGTACTGGTCTGAAGACATCTAAAGACCAATATTCAGATATAATCATAGCGCCACCTGTTGGCAGCAGCATATGTCATGTCTTACACTAGCTCAAGCATACTATGTTCAATCTGCACCAAAGTTCGTATCTTTGATAAAAGTGTACGCCTGAACAGATCTACGTTCCAATATTCAGTTATAGGCATAGCGCCACCAGCTGGCAGCAGGAAGTTTGGCACATCTTAATGACTTTGACAGATTCCTCCTAAATTTACTATGTGAAAAGCATAGTGCCCACCATTTGCCTCCGGTCGGCGGTGAGCCCGGGTGCGAGGGCCCGTTCATCGCTGCTTGCAGCTTTAATTAGGGCCCGAGCACCGATGGTGTGAGGACCCTATTGGAATTGCTCCGTTTATTATTATTATTATTATTATTATTAGGGCCCGAGCACCGATGGTGTGAGGACCCTATTGTAATTGTTCCGTTTATTATTATTATTATTAGGGCCCGAGCACCGATGGTGTGAGGACCCTATTGGAATTGCTCCGTTTATTATTATTATTATTATTATTATTATTATTATTATTATTATTATTATTATTCTCCAAAATGAATCGCATTTTTGAGGGCCTAAACATGCCCGAAAACTCACGAAACTTTGCACACACATCAGAACTGGCGAAAATTTACGTCTGATATGGGTCTCAGAAGTGGGTGTGGCAAAATGGCTCGATAGCGCCACCTATACACATTCAGCGGAGTGCGCCTCGAGCTACGTTTCAAGTACATTTACGAAACTCGGTACACACATGTAACACACCAATACCTACAAAAAAGTCTCTTGAGGCAAAATCCGAAACCCAACAGGAAGTCGGATATTTTTAATTTTTCCAGCAAATTTTGTCTCATTTTTGCCATTTCCAGGCGTCGTACTTGAACGAACTCCTCCTAGAGATTTATTCGGATCAACACCAAATTTGGTCAGTCTAATCTAAAGCCCTTTGTGACGTTAAATTGCGAAGATCTAGAGTTTTCGTTGGAGGGCGTGTCCGTGGCGGCCTGTCAAATTTCGATGATTCGCCATGAAAAAGGAAGTTGTTATAACTCAGCCATACAATGTCTGATCTGCCCCAAACTTCACATGTTTGATAAGAGTCTGGTCCTGAACACATGCCCATGATCATATTCAGTCATAGTCATAGCGCCACCTGCTGGTAACAGGAAGTGACATGTTTTACGCTGTGAGAAACTCCTCCTACAGATTTCATGAAATCAACATTAAATTTGGTCAGTCTAATCTAAAGCCCTTTGTGACGTTAAATTGCGAAGATCTTGAGTTTTCGTTGAAGGGCGTGTCCGTGGCAGCCTGACAAAGTTTGATGTTTCGCCATGGGAATAGAAGTTGTTATAACTCAGCCATACAATGTCTGATCTGCCCCAAACTTCACATGTTTGATAAGAGTCCTGACCTGAACACATCTGAAGGCCAATATTCTATTATAATCATAGCGCCACCTGCTGGCAACAGGAAATGGCTTGTTTTACACTAACTTAAACATGCAATGTCTGATCTGCCACAAACTTCACATGTTTGGTAAGAGTACTGGTCTGAAGACATCTAAAGACCAATATTCAGATATAATCATAGCGCCACCTGTTGGCAGCAGCATATGTCATGTCTTACACTAGCTCAAGCATACTATGTTCAATCTGCACCAAAGTTCGTATCTTTGATAAAAGTGTACGCCTGAACAGATCTACGTTCCAATATTCAGTTATAGGCATAGCGCCACCAGCTGGCAGCAGGAAGTTTGGCACATCTTAATGACTTTGACAGATTCCTCCTAAACTTACTATGTGAAAAGCATAATGCCCACCATTCGCCTCCGGTCGGCGGTGAGCCCGGGTGCGAGGGCCCGTTCATCGCTGCTTGCAGCTTTAATTAGGGCCCGAGCACCGATGGTGTGAGGACCCTATTGGAATTGCTCCGTTTATTATTATTATTATTATTATTATTATTATTATTATTATTATTATTATTCTCCAAAATGAATCGCATTTTTGAGGGCCTAAACATGCCAAAAAACTCACGAAACTTTGCACACGCATCAGAACTGGCGAAAATTTACGTCTGATATGGGTCTCAGAAGTGGGTGTGGCAAAATGGCTCGATAGCGCCACCTATACACATTCAGCGGAGTGCGCCTCGAGCTACGTTTCAAGTACATTTACGAAACTCGGTACACACATGTAACACACCAATACCTACAAAAAAGTCTCTTGAGGCAAAATCCGAAACCCAACAGGAAGTCGGATATTTTTAATTTTTCCAGCAAATTTTGTCTCATTTTTGCCATTTCCAGGCGTCGTACTTGAACGAACTCCTCCTAGAGATTTATTCGGATCAACACCAAATTTGGTCAGTCTAATCTAAAGCCCTTTGTGACGTTAAATTGCGAAGATCTAGAGTTTTCGTTGGAGGGCGTGTCCGTGGCGGCCTGTCAAATTTCGATGATTCGCCATGAAAAAGGAAGTTGTTATAACTCAGCCATACAATGTCTGATCTGCCCCAAACTTCGCATGTTTGATAAGAGTCTGGTCCTGAACACATGCCCATGATCATATTCAGTCATAGTCATAGCGCCACCTGCTGGTAACAGGAAGTGACATGTTTTACGCTGTGAGAAACTCCTCCTACAGATTTCATGAAATCAACATTAAATTTGGTCAGTCTAATCTAAAGCCCTTTGTGACGTTAAATTGCGAAGATCTTGAGTTTTCGTTGAAGGGCGTGTCCGTGGCAGCCTGACAAAGTTTGATGTTTCGCCATGGGAATAGAAGTTGTTATAACTTAGCCATACAATGTCTGATCTGCCCCAAACTTCACATGTTTGATAAGAGTCCTGACCTGAACACATCTGAAGGCCAATATTCTATTATAATCATAGCGCCACCTGCTGGCAACAGGAAATGGCTTGTTTTACACTAACTTAAACATGCAATGTCTGATCTGCCACAAACTTCACATGTTTGGTAAGAGTACTGGTCTGAAGACATCTAAAGACCAATATTCAGATATAATCATAGCGCCACCTGTTGGCAGCAGCATATGTCATGTCTTACACTAGCTCAAGCATACTATGTTCAATCTGCACCAAAGTTCGTATCTTTGATAAAAGTGTACGCCTGAATTGATCTACGTTCCAATATTCAGTTATAGGCATAGCGCCACCAGCTGGCAGCAGGAAGTTTGGCACATCTTAATGACTTTGACAGATTCCTCCTAAACTTACTATGTGAAAAGCATAATGCCCACCATTCGCCTCCGGTCGGCGGTGAGCCCGGGTGCGAGGGCCCGTTCATCGCTGCTTGCAGCTTTAATTATTATTATTATTATTCTTCTCCAAAATGAATCGCATTTTTGAGGGCCTAAACATGCCCGAAAACTCACGAAACTTTGCACACGCATCAGAACTGGCGAAAATTTACGTCTGATATGGGTCTCAGAAGTGGGTGTGGTGAATTGGCTCGACAGCGCCACCTATACACTTTCAGCGGAGTGCGCCTCGAGCTACGTTTCACGTACATGTATGAAAATTGGCACACACATGCAACACACCAATACCTACAAAAAAGTCTCCAGGTACGAAATCCAAATCCCAACAGGAAGTAAGTTATTTTAATTTTTCCCGGCAAATTTTGTGTCATTTTTGACATTTCCAGGTGTCATAGTTGAACGAACTCCTCCTAGAGATTTATTCAGATCAACACCAAATTTGGTCAGTCTAATCTAAAGGCCCATGTGACATTAAATTGCGAAGATCTAGAGTTTTCGTTGGAGGGCGTGTCCGTGGCGGCCTGTCAAATTTCGATGATTCGCCATGAAAAAGGAAGTTGTTATAACTCAGCCATACAAAGTCTGATCTGCCCCAAACTTCACATGTTTGATAAGAGTCTCTTCCTGAACACATACCCATAGTCAAATTCAGTTTTAGTCATAGCGCCACCTATTGGCAACAGGAAGTGACATGTTGCACTCTGCAGTGAACTCCAGCTAGAGATTTATTCAGATCAACACCAAATTTGGTCAGTCTACTCTAAAGGTCTTTGCCATGATAAATTGTGAAGATCTTGAGTTTTCGTTAAAGGGCGTGTCCATGGCGGCTTGACAAAGTTCGATGTTTCGCCATCGGAATAGAAGCTGTTATAGCTCAGCCATAAAATGTCCGATCTGCCCCAAACTTCACATGTTCGATAAGAGTCCTGGCCTGAACACATCTAGAGGCCGATATTCAGTTATTATCATAGCGCCACCTGTTGGCAACAGGAAATGACTTATTTTACACTTACTTAAACATGCAATGTCTGATCTGCACCAAACTTCACATGTTTGGTAAGAGTGCTGGCCTGAAGACATCTAAAGACCAATATTCAGTTATAATCATAGCGCCACCTGTTGGCAGCAGGATATGTAATGTCTTACACTAACTCAAGCATGCCATGTTCAATATGCACCAATTTTCATATATTTGACAAAAGTGCTTGCCTGAACTCATCTACATGCCAATATTCAGTTATTGATATAGTGCCACCAGCTGGCAGCAGGAAGTTTGGCACATATAAATGATTTTGACATATTCCTCCTAAATTTACTATGTGAAAAGCATAGTGCCAACCATTCGCCACCGATCGGTGGTGAGCCCGGGTGCGAGGGCCCTTTCATCGCTGCTTGCAGCTTTAATTATTATTATTATTATTATTATTATTATTATTATTCTCCAAAATGAATCGAATTTTTGAGGGCCTAAACATGCCCGAAAACTCACGAAACTTTGCACACACATCAGAACTGGCGAAAATTTACGTCTGATATGGGTCTCAGAAGTGGGTGTGGCAAAATGGCTCGATAGCGCCACCTATACACATTCAGCGGAGTGCGCCTCAAGCTACGTTTCAAGTACATTTACGAAACTCGGTACACACATGTAACACACCAATACCTACAAAAAAGTCTCTTGAGGCAAAATCCGAAACCCAACAGGAAGTCGGATATTTTTAATTTTTCCAGCAAATTTTGTCTCATTTTTGCCATTTCCAGGCGTCGTACTTGAACGAACTCCTCCTAGAGATTTATTCGGATCAACACCAAATTTGGTCAGTCTAATCTAAAGCCCTTTGTGACGTTAAATTGCGAAGATCTAGAGTTTTCGTTGGAGGGCGTGTCCGTGGCGGCCTGTCAAATTTCGATGATTCGCCATGAAAAAGGAAGTTGTTATAACTCAGCCATACAATGTCTGATCTGCCCCAAACTTCACATGTTTGATAAGAGTCTGGTCCTGAACACATACCCATGATCATATTCAGTCATAGTCATAGCGCCACCTGCTGGTAACAGGAAGTGACATGTTTTACGCTGTGAGAAACTCCTCCTACAGATTTCATGAAATCAACATTATATTTGGTCAGTCTAATGTAAAGACCTTTGCGATGTTAAATTGTGAAGATCTTGAGTTTTCGTTGAAGTCCGTGGCAGCTGCAGTCCGTGGCAGCCTGACAAAGTTTGATGTTTCGCCATGGTAATAGAAGTTGTTATAACTCAGCCATACAATGTCTGATCTGCCCCAAACTTCACATGTTTGATAAGAGTCCTGACCTGAACACATCTGAAGGCCAATATTCTATTATAATCATAGCGCCACCTGCTGGCAACAGGAAATGGCTTGTTTTACACTAACTTAAACATGCAATGTCTGATCTGCCACAAACTTCACATGTTTGGTAAGAGTACTGGTCTGAAGACATCTAAAGACCAATATTCAGATATAATCATAGCGCCACCTGTTGGCAGCAGCATATGTCATGTCTTACACTAGCTCAAGCATACTATGTTCAATCTGCACCAAAGTTCGTATCTTTGATAAAAGTGTACGCCTGAACAGATCTATGTTCCAATATTCAGTTATAGGCATAGCGCCACCAGCTGGCAGCAGGAAGTTTAGCACATCTTAATGACTTTGACAGATTCCTCCTAAATTTACTATGTGAAAAGCATAGTGCCCACCATTCGCCTCCGGTCGGCGGTGAGCCCGGGTGCGAGGGCCCGTTCATCGCTGCTTGCAGCTTTAATTATTAGGGCCCGAGCACCGATGGTGTGAGGACCCTATTGGAATTGCTCCGTTTATTATTAGGGCCCGAGCACCGATGGTGTGAGGACCCTATTGGAATTGCTCCGTTTATTATTATTATTATTATTATTATTATTATTATTCTTCTCCAAAATGAATCGCATTTTTGAGGGCCTAAACATGCCCGAAAACTCACGAAACTTTGCACACGCATCAGAACTGGCGAAAATTTACGTCTGATATGGGTCTCAGAAGTGGGTGTGGTGAATTGGCTCGACAGCGCCACCTATACACTTTCAGCGGAGTGCGCCTCGAGCTACGTTTCAAGTACATTTACGAAACTCGGTACACACATGTAACACACCAATACCTACAAAAAAGTCTCTTGAGGCAAAATCCGAAACCCAACAGGAAGTCGGATATTTTTAATTTTTCCAGCAAATTTTGTCTCATTTTTGCCATTTCCAGGCGTCGTACTTGAACGAACTCCTCCTAGAGATTTATTCAGATCAACACCAAATTTGGTCAGTCTAATCTAAAGCCCTTTGTGACGTTAAATTGCGAAGATCTAGAGTTTTCGTTGGAGGGCGTGTCCGTGGCGGCCTGTCAAATTTCGATGATTCGCCATGAAAAAGGAAGTTGTTATAACTCAGCCATACAATGTCTGATCTGCCCCAAACTTCACATGTTTGATAAGAGTCTGGTCCTGAACACATACCCATGATCATATTCAGTCATAGTCATAGCGCCACCTGCTGGTAACAGGAAGTGACATGTTTTACGCTGTGAGAAACTCCTCCTACAGATTTCATGAAATCAACATTATATTTGGTCAGTCTAATGTAAAGACCTTTGCGATGTTAAATTGTGAAGATCTTGAGTTTTCGTTGAAGGGCGTGTCCGTGGCAGCCTGACAAAGTTTGATGTTTCGCCATGGTAATAGAAGTTGTTATAACTCAGCCATACAATGTCTGATCTGCCCCAAACTTCACATGTTTGATAAGAGTCCTGACCTGAACACATCTGAAGGCCAATATTCTATTATAATCATAGCGCCACCTGCTGGCAACAGGAAATGGCTTGTTTTACACTAACTTAAACATGCAATGTCTGATCTGCCACAAACTTCACATGTTTGGTAAGAGTACTGGTCTGAAGACATCTAAAGACCAATATTCAGATATAATCATAGCGCCACCTGTTGGCAGCAGCATATGTCATGTCTTACACTAGCTCAAGCATACTATGTTCAATCTGCACCAAAGTTCGTATCTTTGATAAAAGTATACGCCTGAACAGATCTACGTTCCAATATTCAGTTATAGGCATAGCGCCACCAGCTGGCAGCAGGAAGTTTGGCACATCTTAATGACTTTGACAGATTCCTCCTAAACTTACTATGTGAAAAGCATAATGCCCACCATTCGCCTCCGGTCGGCGGTGAGCCCGGGTGCGAGGGCCCGTTCATCGCTGCTTGCAGCTTTAATTAGGGCCCGAGCACCGATGGTGTGAGGACCCTATTGGAATTGCTCCGTTTATTATTATTATTATTATTATTATTATTATTATTATTATTATTATTATTCTCCAAAATGAATCGCATTTTTGAGGGCCTAAACATGCCAAAAAACTCACGAAACTTTGCACACGCATCAGAACTGGCGAAAATTTACGTCTGATATGGGTCTCAGAAGTGGGTGTGGCAAAATGGCTCGATAGCGCCACCTATACACATTCAGCGGAGTGCGCCTCGAGCTACGTTTCAAGTACATTTACGAAACTCGGTACACACATGTAACACACCAATACCTACAAAAAAGTCTCTTGAGGCAAAATCCGAAACCCAACAGGAAGTCGGATATTTTTAATTTTTCCAGCAAATTTTGTCTCATTTTTGCCATTTCCAGGCGTCGTACTTGAACGAACTCCTCCTAGAGATTTATTCGGATCAACAGCAAATTTGGTCAGTCTAATCTAAAGCCCTTTGTGACGTTAAATTGCGAAGATCTAGAGTTTTCGTTGGAGGGCGTGTCCGTGGCGGCCTGTCAAATTTCGATGATTCGCCATGAAAAAGGAAGTTGTTATAACTCAGCCATACAATGTCTGATCTGCCCCAAACTTCGCATGTTTGATAAGAGTCTGGTCCTGAACACATGCCCATGATCATATTCAGTCATAGTCATAGCGCCACCTGCTGGTAACAGGAAGTGACATGTTTTACGCTGTGAGAAACTCCTCCTACAGATTTCATGAAATCAACATTAAATTTGGTCAGTCTAATCTAAAGCCCTTTGTGACGTTAAATTGCGAAGATCTTGAGTTTTCGTTGAAGGGCGTGTCCGTGGCAGCCTGACAAAGTTTGATGTTTCGCCATGGGAATAGAAGTTGTTATAACTTAGCCATACAATGTCTGATCTGCCCCAAACTTCACATGTTTGATAAGAGTCCTGACCTGAACACATCTGAAGGCCAATATTCTATTATAATCATAGCGCCACCTGCTGGCAACAGGAAATGGCTTGTTTTACACTAACTTAAACATGCAATGTCTGATCTGCCACAAACTTCACATGTTTGGTAAGAGTACTGGTCTGAAGACATCTAAAGACCAATATTCAGATATAATCATAGCGCCACCTGTTGGCAGCAGCATATGTCATGTCTTACACTAGCTCAAGCATACTATGTTCAATCTGCACCAAAGTTCGTATCTTTGATAAAAGTGTACGCCTGAATTGATCTACGTTCCAATATTCAGTTATAGGCATAGCGCCACCAGCTGGCAGCAGGAAGTTTGGCACATCTTAATGACTTTGACAGATTCCTCCTAAACTTACTATGTGAAAAGCATAATGCCCACCATTCGCCTCCGGTCGGCGGTGAGCCCGGGTGCGAGGGCCCGTTCATCGCTGCTTGCAGCTTTAATTATTATTATTATTATTCTTCTCCAAAATGAATCGCATTTTTGAGGGCCTAAACATGCCCGAAAACTCACGAAACTTTGCACACGCATCAGAACTGGCGAAAATTTACGTCTGATATGGGTCTCAGAAGTGGGTGTGGTGAATTGGCTCGACAGCGCCACCTATACACTTTCAGCGGAGTGCGCCTCGAGCTACGTTTCACGTACATGTATGAAAATTGGCACACACATGCAACACACCAATACCTACAAAAAAGTCTCCAGGTACGAAATCCAAATCCCAACAGGAAGTAAGTTATTTTAATTTTTCCCGGCAAATTTTGTGTCATTTTTGACATTTCCAGGTGTCATAGTTGAACGAACTCCTCCTAGAGATTTATTCAGATCAACACCAAATTTGGTCAGTCTAATCTAAAGGCCCATGTGACATTAAATTGCGAAGATCTAGAGTTTTCGTTGGAGGGCGTGTCCGTGGCGGCCTGTCAAATTTCGATGATTCGCCATGAAAAAGGAAGTTGTTATAACTCAGCCATACAAAGTCTGATCTGCCCCAAACTTCACATGTTTGATAAGAGTCTCTTCCTGAACACATACCCATAGTCAAATTCAGTTTTAGTCATAGCGCCACCTATTGGCAACAGGAAGTGACATGTTGCACTCTGCAGTGAACTCCAGCTAGAGATTTATTCAGATCAACACCAAATTTGGTCAGTCTACTCTAAAGGTCTTTGCCATGATAAATTGTGAAGATCTTGAGTTTTCGTTAAAGGGCGTGTCCATGGCGGCTTGACAAAGTTCGATGTTTCGCCATCGGAATAGAAGCTGTTATAGCTCAGCCATAAAATGTCCGATCTGCCCCAAACTTCACATGTTCGATAAGAGTCCTGGCCTGAACACATCTAGAGGCCGATATTCAGTTATTATCATAGCGCCACCTGTTGGCAACAGGAAATGACTTATTTTACACTTACTTAAACATGCAATGTCTGATCTGCACCAAACTTCACATGTTTGGTAAGAGTGCTGGCCTGAAGACATCTAAAGACCAATATTCAGTTATAATCATAGCGCCACCTGTTGGCAGCAGGATATGTAATGTCTTACACTAACTCAAGCATGCCATGTTCAATATGCACCAATTTTCATATATTTGACAAAAGTGCTTGCCTGAACTCATCTACATGCCAATATTCAGTTATTGATATAGTGCCACCAGCTGGCAGCAGGAAGTTTGGCACATATAAATGATTTTGACATATTCCTCCTAAATTTACTATGTGAAAAGCATAGTGCCAACCATTCGCCACCGATCGGTGGTGAGCCCGGGTGCGAGGGCCCTTTCATCGCTGCTTGCAGCTTTAATTATTATTATTATTATTATTATTATTATTATTATTCTCCAAAATGAATCGAATTTTTGAGGGCCTAAACATGCCCGAAAACTCACGAAACTTTGCACACACATCAGAACTGGCGAAAATTTACGTCTGATATGGGTCTCAGAAGTGGGTGTGGCAAAATGGCTCGATAGCGCCACCTATACACATTCAGCGGAGTGCGCCTCAAGCTACGTTTCAAGTACATTTACGAAACTCGGTACACACATGTAACACACCAATACCTACAAAAAAGTCTCTTGAGGCAAAATCCGAAACCCAACAGGAAGTCGGATATTTTTAATTTTTCCAGCAAATTTTGTCTCATTTTTGCCATTTCCAGGCGTCGTACTTGAACGAACTCCTCCTAGAGATTTATTCGGATCAACACCAAATTTGGTCAGTCTAATCTAAAGCCCTTTGTGACGTTAAATTGCGAAGATCTAGAGTTTTCGTTGGAGGGCGTGTCCGTGGCGGCCTGTCAAATTTCGATGATTCGCCATGAAAAAGGAAGTTGTTATAACTCAGCCATACAATGTCTGATCTGCCCCAAACTTCACATGTTTGATAAGAGTCTGGTCCTGAACACATACCCATGATCATATTCAGTCATAGTCATAGCGCCACCTGCTGGTAACAGGAAGTGACATGTTTTACGCTGTGAGAAACTCCTCCTACAGATTTCATGAAATCAACATTATATTTGGTCAGTCTAATGTAAAGACCTTTGCGATGTTAAATTGTGAAGATCTTGAGTTTTCGTTGAAGTCCGTGGCAGCTGCAGTCCGTGGCAGCCTGACAAAGTTTGATGTTTCGCCATGGTAATAGAAGTTGTTATAACTCAGCCATACAATGTCTGATCTGCCCCAAACTTCACATGTTTGATAAGAGTCCTGACCTGAACACATCTGAAGGCCAATATTCTATTATAATCATAGCGCCACCTGCTGGCAACAGGAAATGGCTTGTTTTACACTAACTTAAACATGCAATGTCTGATCTGCCACAAACTTCACATGTTTGGTAAGAGTACTGGTCTGAAGACATCTAAAGACCAATATTCAGATATAATCATAGCGCCACCTGTTGGCAGCAGCATATGTCATGTCTTACACTAGCTCAAGCATACTATGTTCAATCTGCACCAAAGTTCGTATCTTTGATAAAAGTGTACGCCTGAACAGATCTATGTTCCAATATTCAGTTATAGGCATAGCGCCACCAGCTGGCAGCAGGAAGTTTAGCACATCTTAATGACTTTGACAGATTCCTCCTAAATTTACTATGTGAAAAGCATAGTGCCCACCATTCGCCTCCGGTCGGCGGTGAGCCCGGGTGCGAGGGCCCGTTCATCGCTGCTTGCAGCTTTAATTATTAGGGCCCGAGCACCGATGGTGTGAGGACCCTATTGGAATTGCTCCGTTTATTATTAGGGCCCGAGCACCGATGGTGTGAGGACCCTATTGGAATTGCTCCGTTTATTATTATTATTATTATTATTATTATTATTATTATTCTTCTCCAAAATGAATCGCATTTTTGAGGGCCTAAACATGCCCGAAAACTCACGAAACTTTGCACACGCATCAGAACTGGCGAAAATTTACGTCTGATATGGGTCTCAGAAGTGGGTGTGGTGAATTGGCTCGACAGCGCCACCTATACACTTTCAGCGGAGTGCGCCTCGAGCTACGTTTCAAGTACATTTATGAAACTCGGTACACACATGTAACACACCAATACCTACAAAAAAGTCTCTTGAGGCAAAATCCGAAACCCAACAGGAAGTCGGATATTTTTAATTTTTCCAGCAAATTTTGTCTCATTTTTGCCATTTCCAGGCGTCGTACTTGAACGAACTCCTCCTAGAGATTTATTCAGATCAACACCAAATTTGGTCAGTCTAATCTAAAGCCCTTTGTGACGTTAAATTGCGAAGATCTAGAGTTTTCGTTGGAGGGCGTGTCCGTGGCGGCCTGTCAAATTTCGATGATTCGCCATGAAAAAGGAAGTTGTTATAACTCAGCCATACAATGTCTGATCTGCCCCAAACTTCACATGTTTGATAAGAGTCTGGTCCTGAACACATACCCATGATCATATTCAGTCATAGTCATAGCGCCACCTGCTGGTAACAGGAAGTGACATGTTTTACGCTGTGAGAAACTCCTCCTACAGATTTCATGAAATCAACATTATATTTGGTCAGTCTAATGTAAAGACCTTTGCGATGTTAAATTGTGAAGATCTTGAGTTTTCGTTGAAGGGCGTGTCCGTGGCAGCCTGACAAAGTTTGATGTTTCGCCATGGTAATAGAAGTTGTTATAACTCAGCCATACAATGTCTGATCTGCCCCAAACTTCACATGTTTGATAAGAGTCCTGACCTGAACACATCTGAAGGCCAATATTCTATTATAATCATAGCGCCACCTGCTGGCAACAGGAAATGGCTTGTTTTACACTAACTTAAACATGCAATGTCTGCTCTGCCACAAACTTCACATGTTTGGTAAGAGTACTGGTCTGAAGACATCTAAAGACCAATATTCAGATATAATCATAGCGCCACCTGTTGGCAGCAGCATATGTCATGTCTTACACTAGCTCAAGCATACTATGTTCAATCTGCACCAAAGTTCGTATCTTTGATAAAAGTGTACGCCTGAACAGATCTACGTTCCAATATTCAGTTATAGGCATAGCGCCACCAGCTGGCAGCAGGAAGTTTGGCACATCTTAATGACTTTGACAGATTCCTCCTAAATTTACTATGTGAAAAGCATAGTGCCCACCATTCGCCTCCGGTCGGCGGTGAGCCCGGGTGCGAGGGCCCGTTCATCGCTGCTTGCAGCTTTAATTATTATTATTATTCTTCTTCTTCTTCTTCTTCTCCAAAATGAATCGCAATTTTGAGGGCCTAAACATGCCCGAAAACTCACCAAACTTTGCACACGCATCAGACCTGGCGAAAATTTACGTCTGATGAAGGTTTCAGAAGTGGGTGTGGCAAAATGGCTCGACAGCGCCACCTATTCACTTTCTATGAAGTGCCCCTCCCGCTACGTTTCACATACATGTATGAAAATTGGTATACACATGTAACACACCAATATCCACAAAAAAGTCTCTTGGAGCAAAATCCGAAACCCAACAGGAAGTCGGTTATTTTTAATTTTCTGAGCAATTTTTGTGTCATTTTTGCCATTTCCAGGTGTCGTATTAAAACGAACTCCTCCTAGAGTTTTATTCAGATAAACACCAAATTTGGTCAGTCTAATCTAAAGCCCTTTGTGACGTTAAATTGCGAAGATCTAGAGTTTTCATTGGAGGGCGTGTCCGTGGCGGCCTGTCAAATTTCGATGATTCGCCATGAAAAAGGAAGTTGTTATAACTCAGCCATACAAAGTCTGATCTGCCCCAAACTTCACATGTTTGATAAGAGTCTGGTCCTGAACACATACCCATGACCATATTCTGTGTTAGTCATAGCGCCACCTGCAGGCAACAGGAAGTGACATGTTTTACGCTGTGAGAAACTCCTCCTAGAGATTTAATGAAATCAACATTATATTTGTTCAGTCTAATCTAAAGGCCTTTGCCATGATAAATTGTGAAGATCTAGAGTTTTCGTTGGAGGGCGTGTCCGTGGCAGCCTGACAAAGTTCGATGTTTCGCCATGGGAATAGAAGCTGTTATAACTTAGCCATACAATGTCCGATCTGCCCCAAACTTCACATGTTTGATAAGAGTCCTGGCCTGAACACATCTAGAGGCCAATAATGTATTATAATCATAGCGCCACCTGCTGACAACAGGAAATGACTTATTTTACACTAACTTGAACATGCATTGTCTAATTTGCACCAAACTTCACATGTTTGGTAAGAGTCCTGACCTGAAGACATCTAAAAGCCAATATTCAGTTATAATCATAGCGCCACCTGTTGGCAGCAAGATATGTAATGTCTTACACTAACTCAAGCATACCATGTTCAGTCTGCACCAAACTTCATATGTTTGACTAAAGTGCTGGCCTGAACTCATCTACATGCCAATATTCAGTTATTGATATAGCGCCACCAGCTGGCAGCAGGAAGTTTGGCACATATTAATGACTTTGACATATTCCTCCTAAATTTACTATGTGAAAAGCATAGTGCCCACCATTCGCCACCGATCGGCGGTGAGCCCGGGTGCGAGGGCCCGTTCATCGCTGCTTGCAGCTTTAATTGTTATTATTATTCTTCTCCAAAATGAATCGCATTTTTGAGGGCCTAAACATGCCCGAAAACTCACGAAACTATGCACACGCATCAGAACTGGCGAAAATTTACGTCTGATATGGGTCTCAGAAGTGGGTGTGGCAAAATGGCTCGATAGCGTCACCTATACACATTCAGCGGAGTGCGCCTCGAGCTACGTTTCAAGTACATTTACGAAACTCGGTACACACATGTAACACACCAATACCTACAAAAAAGTCTCTTGAGGCAAAATCCGAAACCCAACAGGAAGTCGGATATTTTTAATTTTTCCAGCAAATTTTGTCTCATTTTTGCCCTTTCCAGGCGTCATACTTGAACGAACTCCTCCTAGAGATTTATTCGGATCAACACCAAATTTGGTCAGTCTAATCTAAAGGCCTTTGTGACGTTAAATTGCGAAGATCTAGAGTTTTCGTTGGAGGGCGTGTTCGTGGCGGCCTGTCAAATTTCGATGATTCGCCATGAAAAAGGAAGTTGTTATAACTCAGCCATACAATGTCTGATCTGCCCCAAACTTCACATGTTTGATAAGAGTCTGGTCCTGAACACATACCCATGATCATATTCAGTCATAGTCATAGCGCCACCTGCTGGTAACAGGAAGTGACATGTTTTACGCTGTGAGAAACTCCTCCTACAGATTTCATGAAATCAACATTATATTTGGTCAGTCTAATGTAAAGACCTTTGCGATGTTAAATTGTGAAGATCTTGAGTTTTCGTTGAAGTCCGTGGCAGCTGCAGTCCGTGGCAGCCTGACAAAGTTTGATGTTTCGCCATGGTAATAGAAGTTGTTATAACTCAGCCATACAATGTCTGATCTGCCCCAAACTTCACATGTTTGATAAGAGTCCTGACCTGAACACATCTGAAGGCCAATATTCTATTATAATCATGCAATGAAGGGCCCGTTCATCGCTGCTTGCAGCTTTAATTCCTCATTATTATTTGGTCAGTCTGTCACACTTTCATATTTAGCATCTGAAACTGCTGAAACTTAAAGGATTAGTTTACTTCCAGAATAAAAACCTCCTGATAATTTACTCACCCCCTTGTCATCCAAGATGTTCATGCCTTAATTTATTTTCACCTGAAGAAAGAAAGGTTTTTGAGGTTTTGGGATTTTTCCCCATATAGTGGACTTCAATGGTGGCCAGTGGGTTAAAGGTCCAAATTAAATTTTCAATGCTGCTTCGAAGGCCTCTACACAATCACAGCTGAGAAATAATGGTCTTGTCTAGTGAAACGATTGGTCATTTTCTATTAAAAAAAATAAAATTCATGTACTTTTTAACCACAAATGCTCATCTTGCACTAGCTCTGTTAAGCGCATGTGCGTCTTCACAGATTGTGTAATCACGTTGGAAAAGTCACACATGGTTAGTTCTTCGTCTGTGTACTGTGTTCAAAAAGGTAGGGTAGGGGGAAAAACTCAATCTCATTTTCTCCTCCAATTTCATAATCAGTTGACATTGTTTTACCTTTATAAAGGCCATTTGACTTTCTTTGCACGTTCACTTTGTAAACACTGGGTCGATATTTCCGCTTATGTCACGCATGCATGATTATGTAATGCGTGAGGTCGAGGTAGTGCAAAATGAGCATTTGTGGTTAAAGGTGCACTAAGCAATTTTTGAAAAAGGCTTTTTACCGCAGTGACGGACCAAGTCCCAAAACATACTTGTAGCCAATCAAGGGGTGTGTCTTGTAATGTTAGAGAGAAGAGAGCACTCAATTTGAGTGCACAGGACAGATATTAGTGGCTTGACCATAGATAGAGAGAAATGGCAGATAAAAAAAAGAAGAAAATATCAGAACAAAACATTAAAAAGAAAAGTTACGATCAGGCAAGAAGTAGGACCTGCGTAAATATCAGAGCAACTTTCCAGCAGCGGAGAGTAGGGATGGTCGATACCACTTATTTTGTTTTCGATACGATACCAAAACTTTTAAGGCCAGTATCACCGATATCTATACGAATATGATACTTCTAAACTTAACTTAACTTAATTATTGCATTTATTCAATTACTAAGAGTAAAATATACGATGATACACCCTTAACTTTATATTTGAAATGCATTTTAACATTTAATAGCCTTAATTGCAACTATATTTATTTATTTTTTTACACATGGATTAATATGTTTACTGTAGTGGTAACTACAAAACCTATAGTTGAAAATACTTAGTTTCATAAGAGGCTGCCAGTGACAGGCTGTTGTACACATAAAATGCAACCTTTTTATTCTGACACTCTATGATTTATATTAACATTACTCCAAAATAGAACATGGTCAATGAACGTTAAACGTTCATTTAAATAAATGCAATTGCACCAATTATGAAGGCTACAATTTCAATTTAAGCATTGATCTGGGCTGCCATTCCTGAAAGCCTCAATGCTTTCTTATGACCATTTTGGGAAAAGCAGCCCTGTTTGAATGCACTGTCTAAAGTGAGAGAACACTTTCTGTAATGAATTGGTTCTGTTTCTCGCAAAAAAATAGTTCTATCCTGCTCAATTATTCGCTAACATAGGTTATACCATACACTATAACATTTCAGAGGCCAAGTATCACGTTTTTGGGGTCGCTTCACCCCGCAGACATGAAAAGCAACCCACGGCAACAGTGATAAAGTAGCCCAATTTCGCGGGAAAATCGAGGACTTGGCAACACTATGCTCCAGGCTATAGTGTTTAACCACACATTCAATTGCTCAAGAAGAAGAGCACTTCTGCATTCTTCTAAATAATTGAACCTTTTCGCACTTTATGAATTATTATTTTAAGTTCAAGTTGTGTTCGTGTTTAAGGAATTGGAAGCAAGCGGAGGCTGTTTCTAAAGCACGCAGTGCCATCTGCTGTTAACTAAGCTCAGAACTGATTCAAGAGAGAATCGTGATGCATTCGGAAAATCGCAGAATAGATCCACAAATCGATTTACCATCATACCCCTATTAAAAAGCATATCAATTTTAATTTTTTTAGACAATGACCAATCGTTTCACTAGAAAAGTCCCTTTTTTCTTGGCTGAGATCGCATAGAGCCCCTTGAAGCTGCATCAGAACTGCAATTTAGACATTCAACCTGTTGGCCTCCATATAAGTCTATTATATGGAGAAAAATCCTGGAATGTTTTCCTCAAAAGCCTTAATTTCTTTTCGGCTTAAGAAAGACAGACCTGAACATCTTGGATGACATGGGGTGAGTAAATGATCAGGACATTTTTATTCTGGAAGTGACCAAATCCTTTAATGAATTATTGAAAACTCATTTGTACTCTTTATTGAAAGACAGAAAGCAATAAGGTTTACAAGATTACATTTTCCTTCCTGTTTTAAGAATTGTGCTATTTAAAAAAAAAGTTATTAACAGTCTGGTTAATAATTGTTTACAGTCTTTGAAGTTCTCTATTTGTCAATGCACTCAACTTCATTATTTCACAGAAGCTGCGACAGATCTTGCATATAGTGCGTGACTCTTTTTTTTCTTCCTCTGTCTCTGCTCACATGTCTAAAAATAGAGACCGGCAACACAGCTTCCTTAGTTGTTTAGTCCTGCTTTACAATCATTCTTGATGTGCTTTAAACTCACTTAAAGATCGTCCTAACATTGAACAGGTTTCTTTTCAAATTGAGGTTACAGAAAATTCTCATAACAAAAGTATACAGTTCATTTCTCAGTGCTCACTGTTGTTATTTTAGCGTTTAACATTGAAAGGAGCATACTCTGCACACTCTGCCGGGTCATTGTGTGTGTGAGTGAGCTGGTGTGGATGCTGTTTTAACATGGACTACAGCAGAATACATCACGTCATCCTGGAGAGAGGAAAAGATGGATGATTGTACACACAGCATTGCATCAATAAGTTAAGTAACACTTTTGCAAAACTAAGTTGGTTTTCACCTGATTATCTTTTTCTGTCTTTTGCTCTTCAGCAACAGTGATGGCCTTTTTCTCATTTCTAACTCCTGTAACATAAAACATCATAGCCATTTGATGATGATTTTGAATATTAGAGACATCAGTCTAATCACTAAATATGTCAGTTTTTAATTGGTTTTTTATTATTCTATGTTTTATTAAGCCCCATTAGCTGGTCATTTATACATAAAAACACATGGGTATTATAGTCTGTGCAGTTATCAGATGTGTGATTATGTGTGTTCATGTACCCATACATCTCCACCATATAAATGCTTGTAAAAGTACTGAGAAAAACACTCCCAGTAGAATGAAAACATCTGTGGAGAAACAGAAATGGCTTGACAAATGTAGTACAAATATGCAAATATGCTCATAAAAGCTCCATGAATAATTTTTAATAATTAAATACAAACACTTGAAAGAAATTGAGAAAACATTATTGTAACCATTGTTGTATAATGAAAAGCAAAGCCTGTTGCTTACAATAAGGCGTGTGATGAGTCGGTTGAAGTTGTGAAGTTGAGGAGTCTTGTGTTTGGTGTGAAGGTTGATGTGTTGTTAAAGTGATTGTATGGATATGAGATTTTTCTGTTTAAAAGCCAAAATTATCAGTGATAATATAACACAAGAAACAGCATGTCATCCTACAAGTTTCTTCAAAAGCAAATGAATAGTAAAGGTATAATCTGACAAGAGAAATATAAGAAAACTACCTTCAGCATGAAGTACAGTAAGTCTGACAGCGACTACTTGCTGAGATGAGACGTAACACTGATAGTGCCCTTGGGCACGTCCTGATTTTGCTGAGTTAGATGTGTTCCTGGGTCAACATATTTTGTTGACCCTGGAACAACATTTTAATCCAAAAATTTAAACTTGACCACATCCCTACACCTAAACCTAACCCTACCCATGAGTAATCCCTAAAATCAGAGGAAATGATAGATGAATGACACTGATGTGCAAGCACTAAACACTGATTGTAAGCCTAAACTTCACAAAAACTATAAACTGTTGTTTCAAATCTGATTGGTTAATCACAATGTTGTTCCAGGGTCAACAAAGATGTTGATCCAGGAACATGTCGTACTTGGTAAAATCAGGTTCTGCGTGCCCTTGGTCCTCTGTAGTCAGTGCTGATATGTGTAGAGAAAGATTTCCTGGAGTGTTTGGGTTTAATAGTTTGACTCTGTTCTCATAACTCTTAATCTGTTCATTTGGGTAAATTTCTTTATATTTATTCTCTATCAAATACATCCATTGTATCTGTTCAGGTTTAGTCAGTAGTTCAGTGCAGGAGCAGGGCAGAACCACAGACTCTCCTGAATATCCAGTCACTACAACTGTCTTTCTGTTCTCAAACAAATCACACCCTGAAAACATATTTATACAAATTATGCTCATATTATATTTCAGTTTAAATGAAAGTTGAACAATAAAAGATTTACTAAAATGATTTCAGTATATTCATATAGTTGCAATCAAAAATGTTGTAAATACAAGAGAAACTCAATGGAGTCACCTGCTCCAAATTTCCATTTACCTTTAACTTTCAAGTTAACATATGTAAAAGTATTCAGTTCAGTCAGACATTTATAGTAGCCCTGGTCTTTCATTCGGAGGTCAGAAATGAGAAGAGACAGATTTGTTGGGGAACGTTCATTAAACCGCACACGTCTGCCACTGTATTTCTCATCTTCAAATACTTTAATCCATCTGTTTCCATTGTAAAACTCCCAGGTGATTGTCGTGACTGTAGACTCAGGAATCGCACAGGAGCAGGGCAGCACAACTGAACCACCTGTGTATCCTGTTATTTCTACTGTCTTCACATTTGAAACAATACAGCCTTCAAACAAAAGAGTTTATTTAGAGCATTCAAATAGGCTTTAAAGAAATGTGTAACAGACATGTATATCAGACTGCACAAATGCAATTTTTATGCACTACCTTCCAAAAAAGAAAGCTCCCTTCCTGATTTATTCTAAAACAGCTAAGATTTCCATTTCATTGTTTGTCATTTCCTTTAGGAATTCAAAGAGCATTTCAAATGAAATATTTTGGAATAGAAGAATTATTTCAAAGCTCTGTAGGCATGAATAGGCTGTTCTGTCTTAGAAAAAAAATACAAACTACAATTTGTAATTTTCTTTTATCACCAGTAAAGTTCAGTGTTTAATTTTTAAAATAGTTTTTTAAAAATAGTTATTTTTATATTGTTATTTTATAGAACTAAAGCCACATTCTTCCCATCTCACTTTAATTCATTCAAAATAATAATAATAATAAAAATTAAAATTAAAAAATTAAAATCTGAACTCACCTATACTGAAATGAAACATAAAGATGAAAAGATATAAGTGGTCCATCATGACTGGTTCTCATTCACTGATTCACCAGCTCTATTTTGTGTCTTAATGGTTTGGTTCCAAGCTCTTACTTTTCTGAAACTCTGTCTTCCTGTTTCATTTCTTTGCATGATGAATCTCTGTATTTTTTCTGTTTAAGCAATATTTGTACAGTTCACTCACTGACTATGCTCCTCAGTTGCTTTTCTTGTTTACAGCCTGTTTAATATGTTCAACTACAGGACTGTCTTGGTGAGATGTGGTCAGATATTCTTTAAATAAAGCAACAAATGAATCATAAATCAACAACATCTAATTTGAACGATTTAGACACATTAAGATGATACACAGAAACTGGAGCAGCACTTAGTCGCCATAATCTCTGAAACGCAAATATTCTAGAAACAGAACTAAATGTACTATGATGTAGTTCAGAGTCTTTTTTTGATATGAATAAAAATGAACTTAGCAAACACTGAACAAAAATAAACCATGTGTTAAATCAAGTATAAAAAACGTTCAGTCTCACTTAACATTTAGAGCCTGTATTTTAGGTAGTTAAACTTTAGTCATTATATTTAGTTATATTTAATGTGGAAAAAAGCATGAAAGAAGCTATACATGAGAAAACTGATGAGTACATTCAGTAGCTCTCTCATCTTTACATATTCTTCATTTGAGCAGTGTCATTTCCACATGAAACCACAGACACCTTCACATTCAGAAATACACACAGATGCTTCCCTAGAACTCATAAATGTATTTATATCAGTCACGCACATGCTCGCACAATAAAGCTGCACCACCCCTATATAACTCCTTTTATTATAGCTAATTAATTCTGTCTTTTACTCATTCCTATTAAACAAACTAATCATAAGTAATTTTTGCTCACTTATTGTATTCCTTTTATATTACACACTGGAAAAGCTTACCATATTGATTACACTGTAATCTTTAAGGTTTGAGCAAATATAGTATCCATGAGCATTTTTATGATCTAAAAGATTTAGAGAAGATGAAAAAATTTGATAATGCAACCATAATCAGGTTTAAAGTTAAAAACAAATAGATTTTTATTTAACTGAAGTACTGTATGTATAACAAATCCAACTTAATGGTTTAATGAAAAACACACACAACACACAATAGTGACAGAAAACATCTTCCTTGTTCCTCTATTCTTGTTGACACTAATTTCAACCCCCACCCAATAGTCCATTAACAGCAGGTTTTCTTTTTAAAGTTACATTACAATGATTCTTTATGACTTTTTTTTGTTTGCCAGAAAGCAAGACATTGTAAGACATTTATCACTGTGCTTTTGCTTCAAACTATTACACAAAACATACATGGCTGTTTCAAAATGTCACTCAAAAATGCTCAGTGATAGATGTAATATATTCTACATACAGTTACAGTAAAGGCAAGAATTATTTTTCATTCTTTAGGGGTTGCCACTTTGAATCACATGGCTTTTTGTACATTATTTTCTCAAAATGCAAGGTTCATAAGCTCCATTGCTAGTCCAAATGCTGTGAATATGAATTCTGAGGTTTAAAAAATGAATGTATCTTGTTTTCAAGTATTCAAGCATTGGTATTGACATATTCAGGGAGCACTACTGGGTCATTCTGTGCATGAGCTGGTATAAATGAGGTTTTGACAATGGCAATTGAAAATGCCACTTCATCCTGGAGAAAGAGCAAAAAGATTGTGTTTACACCTGAATTGCACACATAAGCATATACCAAATGTTGAGTCACTTCAAATGTTGACTACTATATATCATATGCCATATGACAGCCAGCAAGTTGTGAAAAATTCAGACATCAGAAAACGGTCTTATATCTTTAAACAGCAGCAAATACTGGCTTTCAAAATGATAGAAATGCTTTTTCAAACTGAAACACTGAGTTAAAATATTCTACTTAAGCTTAAATAAAACAAACTTATCTAAAGCTCTATAACAACTTGTTTGACATCTATCAATATGCCATGTTTTAAAAAAAATGCTTGTATGTATAATTTATCAATTTCTAAAATCTAAATTTTGCTAGGATGAATTTAATGATTATTACCGTTATGCCGCTGACAGTAGCCGTTACATACTATAACATTATAAACTGAATTCTGATGAGTGAAAAAAAAATGTCCTTTAAAATCAATGTCTAACCACAAATTCCCAAACACTGGTTTTGCTTCTCTAAGTCGGGTCTGTTCTGATGTTGTCTGCTGTATTTTAGTATTTTATGTGATATTTCATGTTTTGTATGCTTGAAAATGGTGTGTATTTTTATGCTTCATACAGTAGATGAAATGTTATTATTATTGCTATCATTATTATTACTTTGAAAGCACAAAAATGGTCTTTGATAGAATTTTATTTTATTTGATTTATTTTTTTATTTTTTGATAGATATGATTTATGCCCCTTTAAAACATTGATTCATTTTGGAGATTTATTTTTTGCCTTCTTTGTTGTTTTGATGCCTTTACAACTAACAAGATGGCCTTCATTTGTTGTATTAGTGACATTTACCAAACCACCTGTTAAAAGGTTTGATGTAATTAATCTTTATTCTCTGTGTTTTTGATCACCAGTCGTAAACCATCTGATGTCGCTACATTACTAGATTAAACCAACACAAGGATCAATTCACTGCTTGAATCAAGCATGGTCAGAGTTGATGCTTTAAAAAGTCAGTTGATTTCAGTGACACATCTCAGTCAAGATTTTACTCGTGCAAGATTGGAAGATGAAGTAAAATGGCAAACAGCAGAACAAATTTTGATCACTTAACATTTCATTTAAACTCATTGAAGTGTGTGTTAGATGTGAGGGGTATAAAATAAAGTAATAACTTTTATAAAACATGTTTTGGAATACTGTTGTGAGTTGAGTATATTGGTGTGTTGTGATGGTTAGAAGCTGCATACAGAGAAAAGTAGACTTAAAAGAACACTCCACTTTTTTTGAAACCAGGTTCATTTTCCAACTCCCCTAGAGTTATACAGATGTGTTTTACCGTTTTTGAATCCATTCAGCCGGTCGCCGGGTCTGGCGGTAGCACTTTTAGCATAGCTTAGCATAAATCATTGAAACCGATTAGACCATTAGCATCTCACTATAAAATGACTAAAGAGTTTAGATATTTTTCCTATTTAAAACTTAACTCTTCTTTAGTTGCATCGTGTACTAAGACTGGCGGAAAATGAAAAGTTGCGATTTTATAGGCCGATATGGCTAGGAACTATACTCTCATTCCGGTGTAATAATCAAGGAATTTTGCTGTCGTACCATGGGTGCAGCAGGCGCTGTCTAGTGAAACGATTGGTCATTTTCTATTAAAAAAAAATAAAATTCATGTACTTTTTAACCACAAATGCTCATCTTGCACTAGCTCTGTGATGTGCATGTGCGTCTTCACACATTGTGTAATCACGTTGGAAAAGTCACACATGGTTAGTTCTTCGTTTGTGTACTGTGTAGGATAGGGTGAAAAACTCAATCTCATTTTCTTCTCCAATTTCATAATCAGCTGACATAATTGTTTTACCTTTATAAAGGGTGTTTGACTTTCTTTGCACGTTCACTTTGTAAATACTGGGTCGGTATTTCCACTTATGTCACGCATGCATGATTATGTAATGCGTGAGGTCGAGGTAGTACAAAATGAGCATTTGAGGTTAAAGGTGCACTATTAATTTTTGAAAAAGGCTTTTTACCGCATTGATGGACCAAGTCCCAAAACATACTTGTAGCCAATCAAGGGGTGTGTCTTGTAATGTTAGAGAGAAGAGAGCGCTCAATTTTAGTGCACAGGACAGATATTAGTGGATTGACTATAGATAGAGAGAAACGGCAGATTAAAAAAAAAAGAAGAAAATATCAGAACAAAACATTAAAAAGAAGAGTTACGATCAGGCAAGAAGTAGGACCTGCGTAAATATCAGAGCAACTTTCCAGCAGCGGAGAGTAGGGATGGTCGATACCACTTATTTTGTTTTCAATACGATACCGAAACTTTTAAGGCCAGTATCACCGATATATATACGAATATGATACTTCTAAACTTAACTTTTAAATTATTGCATTTATTCAATTACTAAGAGTAAAATATACGATGATACACCCTTAACTTTATATTTGAAATGCATTTTAACATTTAATATGCCTTAATTGCAACTATATTTATTTATTTTTTTACACATGGATTAATATGTTTACTGTAGTGGTAACTACAAAACCTATAGTTGAAAATACTTAGTTTCATAAGAGGCTGCCAGTGACAGGCTGTTGTACACATAAAATGCAACCTTTTTATTCTGACACTCTATGATTTATATTAACATTACTCCAAAATAGAACATGGTCAATGAACGTTAAACGTTCATTTAAATAAATGTAATTGCACCAATTATGAAGGCTACAATTTCAATTTGTTTATTGTGAAATGACTCAAACATAAGTTTTTTTCTGTCCTCTGATTGATCTGGGCTGCCATTCCTGAAAGCCTCAATGCTTTCTTATGACCATTTTGGGAAACGCAGCCCTGTTTGAATGCACTGTCTAAAGTGAGAGAACACTTTCTGTAATTGATTGGTTCTGTCTTGCAACATTTGCGTGCATTCAGATGAGCAGGAAAATAGTTCTATCCTGCTCAATTATTCGCTAACATAGGTTATACCATACACTATAACATTTCAGGGGCCAAGTATCACGTTTTTGGGGTCGCTTCACCCCGCAGACATGAAAAGCAACCCACGGCAACAGTGATAAAGTAGCCCAATTTCGCGGGAAAATCAAGGACTTGGCAACACTATGCTCCAGGCTATAGTGTTTAACCACACATTCAATTGCTCAAGAAGAAGAGCACTTCTGCATTTTTCTAAATAACTGAACCTTTTCGCACTTTATGAATTATTATTTTAAGTTCAAGTTGCGTTCGTGTTTAAGGAATTGGAAGCAAGCGGAGGCTGTTTCTAAAGCATGCAGTGCCATCTGCTGTTAACTAAGCTCAGAACTGATTCAAGAGAGAATCGTGATGCATTCGGAAAATCGCAAAATAGATCCACGAATCGATTTACCATTGCACCCCTATTAAAAAGCATATCAATTTTAATTTTTTTTAGACAATGACCAATCGTTTCACTAGATAAGTCCCTTTTTTCTCGGCTGAGATCGCATAGAGCCCCTTGAAGCTGCGTCGGAACTGCAGTTTAGACATTCAACCCGTTGGCTTCCATTTAAGTCCATTATATGGACAAAAATATTGGAATGTTTTCCTCAAAAGCCTTAATTTCTTTTCGGCTTAAGAAAGAAAGACCTGAACATCTTGGACGACATGGGGTGAGTAAATGATCAGGACATTTTTATTCTGAAGTGACCAAATCCTTTAATGAATTATTGAAAACTCATTTGTACTCTTTACTGAAAGACAGAAAGCAATAAGGTTTACAAGATTACATTTTTTTTAAAGAATTGTGCTATTTAAAAAAAAAAAAAAAAAGTTATTAACAGTCTGGTTAATAATTGTTTACAGTCTTTGAAGTTCTCTATTTGTCAATGCACTCAACTTCATTATTTCACAGAAGCTGCGACAGATCTTGCATATAGTGCGTGACTCTTTTTTTCTTCCTCTGTCTGCACTCACATGTCTTAAAATAGAGACAACAATAGAGGCAACAACTTCCTTAGTTGTTTAGTCCTGCTTTACAATCATTCTTGATGAGCTTTAAACTCACTTAAAGATCGTCCTAACATTGAACAGGTTTCTTTTCAAATTGAGGTTACAGAAAATTCTCATAACAAAAGTATACAGTTAATTTCTCAGTGCTCACTGTTGTTATTTTAGCGTTTAACATTGAAAAGAGCATACTCTGCAAACTCTGCCACGTCATTGTGTGCGTGAGCTGGTGTGGATGCTGTTTTAACATAGACTACAGCAGAATACATCACGTCATCCTGGAGAGAGGAAAAGATGGATGATTGTACACACAGCATTGCATCAATAAGTTAAGTAACACTTTTGCAAAACTAAGTTTGTTTTCACCTGATTGTCTTGTTCTGTCTTTTGCTCTTCAGCAACAGTGATGGCCTTTTTCTCATTTCTAACTCCTGTAACATAAAACATCTTAGCCATTTGATGATGATTTAGAATATTACAGACATCAGTCTAATCACTAAATATGTCAGTTTTTAATTGGTTTTGTACTTATTATTTTAAGTGTTTTATTCAGACCCATTAGCTGGTCATTTACACATAATTATGGGTATTATAGTCTGTGTAGTTATCAGAAGTGTGTTTATGTGTGTTCAGGTACCTCTACATCTCCACCATATAAATGCCAGTAATGCCAGTAAAAGCACTGAGAAAAACACTCCCAGCAGAATGAAAACATCTGTGGAGAAACACAAATGGCTTGACAAATGCTTTTTTTCTCCCGAATGTAGTACGAATATGCATAAATATCTCAATATGAGCTCATAAAAGCTCCATGAATCATTTTTAATAATTAAATACAAACACTTGAAAGAAATTGAGAAAACATTATTGTAACCATTGTTGTATAATGAAAAGCAAAGCCTGTTGCTTACAATAAGGCGTGTGATGTTGATTTGGTATGATGTTGAGTTGAGTCAGTTGAAGTTGTGAAGTTGAGGAGTCCTGTGTTTGGTGTGAAGGTTGATGTGTTGTTAAAGTGATTGTATGGATATGAGGTTTTTCTGTTTAATAGCCCAAAATGATCAGTAATAATATAACACAAGAAACAGCATGTCATCCTACAAGTTTCTTCAAAAGCAAATGAATAATAAAGGTATAATCTGACAAGAGAAATAGAAGAAAATTACCTTCAGCATGAAGTACAGTAAGTCTGACAGCGACTACTTGCTGAGACGAGACGTAACACTGATAGTATCCTTGGTCCTCTGTAGTCAGTGCTGATATGTGTAGAGAAAGATTTCCTGGAGTGTTTGGGTTTAATAGTTTGACTCTGTTCTCATAACTCTTAATCTGTTCATTTGGGTAAATTTCTTTATATTTATTCTCTATCGAATACATCCATTGTATCTGTTCAGGTTTAGTCAGTAGTTCAGTGCAGGAGCAGGGCAGAACCACAGACTCTCCTGAATATCCAGTCACTACAGTTGTCTTTCTGTTCTCAACCAAATCACACCCTGAAAACATATTTATACAAATTATGCTCATATTATATTTGTTTAAATGGAAGTTGAACAATAAAAGATTTACTAAAATGATTTCAGCATATTTCATATAGTTGCAATCAAAAATGGCCTGGATTGTTGTAAATACAAGAGAAACTCAAAGGAGTCACCTGCTCCAAATTTCCACTTACCTTTAACTTTTAAGTTAACAGCTGTAAAAGTATTCGGTTCAGTCAGACATTTATAGTAGCCCTGGTCATTCATTCTGAGGTCAGAAATGAGAAGAGACAGATTTGTTGGAGAACGTTCATTAAACAGCACACGTCTGCCACTGTATTTCTCATCTTCAGATACTTTAATCCATTTATTTTGCTGGTGAAACTGCCAGGTGACTGTCGTGACTGTAGACTGAGGATCAGCACAGGAGCAGGGCAACACAACTGAACCACCTGTGTATCCTGTTATATCTACTGCCTGCTGCACATTTGAAACAATACAGCCTGCAAACAAAAGAGTTTATTTAGAGCATTCAAAGAGGCTTTAAAGAAATGTGTAACAGATATGTATATTAGAATGAACAAATGCAATTTTTATGCACTACCTTCCAAAAAAGAAAGCTCCCTTCCTGATTTATTCTAAAACAGCCAAGATTTCCATTTCATTGTTTGTCATTTCCTTTAGGAACTCAAAGAGTTTTTCGAATGAAATGTTTTGGAATTGAAAAATTACTTCAAAACTCTGTAGGCATGAACAGACGATCTATCTTAGAAAAAAATTACAAAGTACAATTTGTAAATTTCTCTTATCACCAGTAGAGGTTAATGCTTCATTTTTAAAAATAGTTTTAATAGTTATTTTTAAATTGTTATTTTATAGAACTAAAGCCACATTCTTCATATCTCACTTTGATTCATTCATTCAAATAAATAAATAATAAATAAAAAATAAATAATAAAAAAAAGAACTCACCTGTACTGAAATGAAACATAAAGATGAAAAGGTATAAGTGGTCCCTCATGACTGGTTCTCATTCACTCATTCACCAACTCTATTTTATGTCCCAGTGAACACACTCCAGAGTCTTAATGGTTTGGTTCCTGTAAGCTCTTACTTTTCTAAACTCCAGCTTTCTGTTTCATTTCCTTGCATGGTGCATCTCTATTTTTTTCTAAGCAATATTTGAACAGTTCACTCACTGACTGTCTTCAGTGAGCTTCAGTTGCTGTTCTTGTTTACAGCCTGTTTAATATGTCTTAGTGAGATGTGGTCAGATATTCTTTAAATAAAGCAACAAATGAGTCATAAATCAACAACATCTAATTTTAAAAATTTTAGACATTAAGATGATACACAGGAACTGCAGCAGCACTTTGTCATCATAATCTCTGTTGCTTAAGTTAGAATGAAGCAATATTCCAGAAATGGAACTAAATGGACTATGATGTAGTCTTGTTTGATATGGAGAAAAATAGCTCAGCAAACAGTGAACAAAAATAAACCATGTGTTAATTTAAGTATAAAAACTTTCAGTCTCACTTAACATTTAGAACCTGTTTTTTTAAAAAATGTATTATTACTTCCTTTTTCTGTTTTAACACAAATCATCATCAGCCCACTTTAAACCCACAGATGTGGTAAACTTGTACACACACACTGGCATTGCCAGCCTCAAGATGTTGTGTCATAATAGATCAGTGTTGCATCTGTGTGCTGTGTGTGATTGATAGTCAGTGGCCACAAAACCCTTTCTGCTGCCAAATCATAGTCACAAATATAGTTTTTTTTTTCTTCTTTTGATTGTAAAAAGGAGCTGGAGATGCAACAGAGATTAACATATCCAATAAACTTTAGTTATACATGAGCTAGTTAAACTTTAGTCCATATATTTAGTTTACATATTCTTCATTTGAGCAGTGTCATTTCCACATGAAACCACAGACATCCTCACACAGATGCTTCTCTAGAACTCATAAATGTATTTATATCAGTCACGCACATGCTCACACAATAAAGCTGCACCACCCCTATATAACTTCTTTTATTATAGCTAATTAATTCTGTCTTTGACTCATTCCTATTAAACAAACTAATCATAAGTAATTTTTGCTCACTATTCCTTTTATATTACACACTGGAAAAGCTTACTATATTGATTACACTGTAATTAGTGCAGGAGCAGGGCAGAACCACAGACTCTCCTAAATATCCAGTCACTGCAACTGTCTTTCCGTTTTCAACCAAATCACACCCTGGAAACATATATATTTCAGTTCAAACTGCAGTAAAAACCACTTTCGTAAAATAATATCAGCATAACATATAATAAATACAGTTGCATACAAAAAACACAATGAATGGCTTAGAATATATTAAAGTACAAGGGAAACTCAAAGGTCATTGGATGTGAAAGTGAACATATGTAAAATTTTGTTTAGTCAGACACTTATAATAGCCCTGGTCATTCGTTCTGAGGTCAGAAATGAGAAGAGACAGATCTTTTGGAAAATGTTCATTAAACAGTTAAAGTCTGCCACTGTATTTCTCATCTTCAAATTCTTCAATCATTTGATTTCCACTGCTTTGAAACTGCCAGGTAAATGTTGTGGTTGTAGACTGCGGGTCAGCACTGGAGCAGGGCAGCACAACTGTGTATCCTGTTATTTCTGTCGTCTGCTTCACATTTGAAACGATACAACCTACAAACAAAATAGTTTATTCAGAGCATTCAGGTGAGCTTTACTGGAATATATAATAACCAGGAAGAATAAAGGCTGAGACGCTGTTTTTTTTTTTTTTTTAATTGTAATATTTTGTGAATATTACGTGTTTTTAGGGGTTCAAGCATCATTTAAACTTTAATAGTATTTAATGAACACGACAATGTTACTCAGATATCATCAGATCCTGTTTTTGTACTGTTTTAAACCAGATCTATATTCATTATTCACTGATCTCACAGTCCTCTTAAATAATGCAAAAAATAAACTTGCCGGTACTGCAGTGAAGCATAAAGAAGAAAATATATAAACGGTCCCTCATGGTTGGTTTTCAATCAGTTTGTTAACAGTGTCTTAATTCTTTGTTTTCTCTGTTACTCCTTAGAAACTACAACTTCCTGTTTCTTTTCTCTCCATAACCTAATGCATCTCTCTTTTCCTATTTAAGCAGTGTTTGTCATTGACAGTTTCCATTACACCAAGTTTCAGTGGGTGTGTTATTATTTTAGTGCCACTTCCAGTATGAATGACATTCAGACATTAGAGATTTAAGGTACTGTATGTTTGTGACCAGCAGTCTAATATTATTTTTTAGATCACAGTTTGTTGTTTTTTTTTTTTTTTTCATTTTATGTAATGTAAGCATCATAAAGTAAAACATGTATATACACTAGTTTGGTACTATACACCAATTTTAATAGGCCAGGCTTAAAAAGCAGCACTCAGTATTATACAATATGTAACTTTCTCAGTCATCTCTGCCCACCAAATGTTTTAAAGCCAGGTTTACTCTGATCTGTGTTGGAAAGGTCTATGTGAATATCAGTGGACTGCAAGTGACATTAAATGTTTCCCACTGCCACGAGGAAGAGATGGTTGTCTTGAAGTGGCATATTTCACAGAAGTGAAAGTATGCAGATGGAATGAAGAAAACTTCATTTCTGAGAACAAATGCTCATCATGCTCGAATAAGCAACACATACTCTCAGAGAGGAGCCTGGATAGTACACTCCACTTTCTCACTGAAATGGCAGGCATCAGTATTAGGACATCAGGAAAGGACCAGGCCAGCTGTCCAGTCTGTCAAGATCTACTGAAAAATCCAGTGACTTGTAACTGTGGACAGAGCTTCTGAAAATTCTGAAAATTGAACTGGCAGCCTAACTACTGTACGCAATGAAATATAAGTGTAACTGTCATTTGATGGTGAATGCAGTAAATAAGCTGTCAGCGATAGTTTTGAGAATATGGTTGAGATCGTGAATATGAGCCAGATGATAAATGTACTGGGGAAGGGTGCTCTGACGGTGACAGCATTGGTAAAATCATCTGCTCAAACTGCTGATTCTACGTTTCAAAAGGTAATGAGATGTGCTTTGTTTTATTCTTTTGTAGTTGTTCTTAAAATATCAGTAGAGTTTTATTTATATTTTACTGTTTCTATTGCAGCAGTTAGCGATCCATCCGTATTGGATTTATCCACCTTGTTTTTCCCATAAGAGCAGGCACGGCCATTTTTAAATTGTATGGGTCTTGCTTCCGGTCTCATCCGCGCCCAGCTATTTTTAGCTGTACAAGACAGCTCGTTTTGCTGCTTGATATTGCAGATTGGTATGTCTTACCATATTATTTTAATGTTTTACCATAATTATAAACACACTGGTTTGTAGTGCAAACAGTTTTACCATTTACTGCTCGTTGTTATTCTTCTCGTTATTTCCCGTGGCTAATGAACCGGATGTCTTCTCCATAGGTTTACTAACGTGTTGAAGAATAAGTGGAACTGAGTATATAATAATGTTTGGCGAAGCTTCCATGCATTTAAGAGTCAGACTTCTACACGTTCTTGGTAGAATTTACATTTTAAATTGCCTGAAATTGTAGTTGTATGTTTCTGAATGATATATGTATAGTTTTTCATTACAGCTTAAAAACTGGATGGATACGTTTAAAAAAAAAAGACAGCCACAAAAATCAACTGCTACTTTTCTTAAAAATAAAGCTTTTTTTTTTTTATTGACATCAACAGTTTAATGTAGAGCCTTTAACATCCATGTAACCTTTCCATTCCATAAGGTTCGTTATAGTAGAAAATGATTCTTTATATTATTAAAATGTTCTTCACACTAAGAAAATAATAGTTTGTTTAAGAACTGCTCACTGAAATGTTCTTTGAAGAATCTTAAATGGTTCGTCTATGGTATTGTTGTGAAAACCTGCTTTTGGAATCTTTATTTTTAAGAGTGCAGCTCACTCTGCTTTCTAACAGTGCTCTACACAGGCTGCAATAGAGGAAAATGAGAAGATCTTCAATCAGCTGATCCACACCACTGAGAAAACATGCTCTGAAATAGCAGAGCTGATCAGAGCTCAAGAAAAGATGGAACATAGTCGAGTTGCACGGCTTCATGAGCAGCTGGAGCAGGAGATCGCTGAGCTCCACAAGAGAGATGCTGAGCTACAGAAGCTTTTAAACACGGATGATAATGTTTATTTCCTACAGGTATTGTTACTTTTTGGCTATATACTGTATATTACTTTTTTAATGACTTAACACCTTTAAATTGAGAATTTTTAAATGTAAAAACATTTATTTTGTAGTCTAAATACAGTGTAAATATATATGCCTGTTTGGTATTTCTCTCTACAGCATTTTCAGTCTGTTTCTTCATTATCTGCATCTGTGAACTCACCCAGCTTAACTGTCAGTCAGCATATTAAACCTGATCTTGTGAGGAAATCTCTTTCTGATCTTAAAATGGAATTCCAGAAATTTGGCATGGAGGAGAACAAAATAATTTCAAATGGTGAGAGAAAAAAAAATTAATGAAACTTTTACATAGATTAGCATATAATTTTATCTGTACGTTTGCAGTTACAAATTTCCAGTTGAGATTTCCTTTAGAGCCAATAACCAGTGAGGATTTTCTACGATGTAAGTGCACATAATGTACTGTGCATACAATGTTGCAATTTATTTTAAAATATCACTAATCTGTTTTCTTAAATCAAAATGCACACATTTCTGGTTTTGTGTCTGCTTTTAACTCCAGATTATCAGAGGTTTACACTGGACATCACCACTGCACACGATGAACTCCGAATTTCTGAAAACAACAGAGAAGCAGCATGCCGTGAGACCATCCGACCGTATGTTCAGCATCCAAACAGATTTGATTTCTGGCCCCAGGTGCTATGCAAAGAAAGTATAACTGGACACTGTTACTGGGAAGTTGAATGGGAAAAAGGAATATATGGGGTCTATATTGCTGTTTCATATAAAAGAGTGGGAAGGAAAGGACATGATCGTGTGCACTGGTTTGGACACAACAGTCAGTCCTGGAGTCTGGAATGTTCTCCAACTCCTTGTATCTGGCATGACAACAGTAAAACTGAGATCTCAGGCCCAATATCCTCTAAAATAGGGGTGTATGTCAACTATAAAGCAGGAACTCTTTCCTTTTATGACATTTCTGACAAGATTACCCTTTTACACAGAGTCCAGACCACATTCACTGAGCCTCTCTATCCTGGGTTTTGGTTCAGTATGTCTTCCTCAGTAAAACTGTGTGACCTGTGAATAAGCATAGCTGAAGTATGTGATGCTTTTGTTGTTTATGAAATATCTGCGTAATGGTACTTTTATTAAGAAAGTAAAACACAGCACTACATACGAATTGAAGATTTTTGGTGCATTTAAATGTTCTATACTGTGAGAAGTTAGAAAAGTGAAATGTTTGAAGGCATGAAATATACACTTCTGGTGAAGTAATATGTTTATTTATGTGAAAAAAAAAATGTTAACATTTTTTCTAAAGATTGTAGTTATGAATATGCAGGTATTCATAACTTTAATATATTTTAGCTTTCATATTTATGAAATGTATGTAAAAAAAAAGCATGGCAGTATGTGTAAGTGAAAGTGCAGGGGGAGCGAATCAGATGAGAATGAATCAGGTGGTTTTGGAGTCAGATTAATAAAGCTGATGATTTTAATAAAGACAGATTATTATGGTCTTCTTTTGTTGTTGTTTGTTTGTTTGAATAGTCAGCAGAGAATTTTAAACTTGTGTAAACCATTTTCGGATCGTGCTACTCCTGTTGACCCAGTAGATGGAGACATTTCTTTATGCACTGATGGCAGGCAACAAAATAAGTTATACAGTACATGCATAATTATTAGGCAAGTTGATATTCTGATCATATTTTTTTTAAGCACATTTTACTAATTCCAAACCACATCAATCTTAATAACTACCATTACTTTTGTATTGAATCATTTATAAGTGATATATAATTGTACATTAAAGCTGGAAGTAAAAAACTCCTTATATTTAGGTGTGTATAATTATTAAGCTTTTCTTTTAAATGAGCCAAAAAAGAGATTTAAATCAGACTGAAAAGTCAACAATTATTAAATCCCCATGAGAAATTTTCAAAACTAATGCAATACAGAAATTGCTAAGTCAAGGCATGACCCTCGGACAGGACAATGCTTATTGCGTCAGCAGAATCAGAAAAAAAAAAAAAAAAGGTGGGGAAGAAAAGACACGTTAACTGCAAAAGAAATAATGAATTAATGTGAAGAAGTAGGTGTAAAACCATTAGGAACCCTTTAGTCTCCAGTGCCACCATTTTCCAGAACTGCAGCCTACTAGCTTAGACAGTTTTTGTTGTACACAGGTCCTGTTATGCTGAAAGACCTACGCAGCACAGAGGAATACAAAAACTTTTTTTTTTTTTTTGTGAAAATCTTGTGCATTAAAAGCCTAATTGGTGATCACATTGACTATTCTGTGACTTTTTGTCACACTTTGGACAGCTATACTGTCCCAAATTCCTGTCCTACAAAATCCACTGTCTTGTACATCTTGCAGATGATGCAAAAAGGAGCGGAAAGGGCTCGAATCGGATGCAGAGGTTGTGTTGTTTCTTTTTGATAGGTGAGTAACGTTGATTTGACATTGTTTCACGCAACGTATCTGTGTTGGCTTTTATTTGAATATGCTTGTGTGTCATCTTCGCTTATATTCACGATCGTCGTTATGCCTGGGAAAAAATCTCCAGAAAAAAATCGCGTTACACGGGGTAAAATACGGCTGTTTCTAAAGCACGCAGTGCCATCTGCTGTTAAAAACTAAGCTCAAAACTGATTGAAGAGAGAATTGTGATGCATTCGGAAAATCGCAGAATAGATCCTCGAATCGATTTATCATCGCATCCCTATTAAAAAGCATATCAATTTTAATCTTATTCCCTTATTTCTCGACTGGGATCGCATAGAGCCTCTTGAAGCTGCATCAGAACTGCAGTTTAGACCTTCAACCCATTGACTTCCATTTAAGTCCACTATATGGACAAAAATCCTGGAATGTTTTCCTCAAAAGACTTAATTTCGGCTTAAAAAAGAAAGACCTGAACATCTTGGACGACATGGGGGTGAGTAAATTACCAGGACATTTTTATTCTGAAGTGACCAAATACTTTCATGAATTGTTAAACACATATTTGTACTCTTTATTGAAAGACAGAAAGCAATAAGGTTTACAATATTATTTTTTCTTTCCTGTCTTTAGAATTGTGCTATTTAAAAAAAGTATATATATACAATAACAAAAGAAAAAGGACATCCTAAGATTTACAGTCTGGTTAATAATTGTTTGTTTTGTCATTTCAATTCTCTATTGGTCAATGCACTCAACTTCATGATTTAACAGAACTTTATATATATATATCTATATACACACGTGGACAAAATTGTTGGTACCCTTCGGTCAATGAAAGAAAAACTCACAGTGGTCACAGAAATAACTTTAATCTGACAAAAGTAATAATAAATAAAAATTCCATGAATGTTAACCAATGAAAGTCAGACATTGCTTTTCAACCATGCTTCAACGGAATTATTTAAAAAAATAAACTCATGGAACAGGTCTAGACAAAAATGATGGTACCCCTAGAAAAGACTGAAAATAATGTGACCAAAGGGACATGTTAATTCAAGGTGTGTCCACTAATTAGCATCACAGGTGTCTACAATCTTGTAATCAGTCAGTGGGCCTATATATAGGGCTCCAGGTAGTCACTGTGTTGTTTGGTGACATGGTGTGTACCACACTCAACATGGACCAGAGGAAGTGAAGGAAGGAGTTGTCTCAGGAGATTAGAAAGAAAATTATAGACAAGCATGTTAAAGGTAAAGGCTATAAGAGCATCTCCAAGCAGCTAGATGTTCCTGTGACTACAGTTGCACATATTATTTAGAAATTTAAGATCCATGGGACTGTAGCCAACCTCCCTGGACGTGGCCGCAGGAGGAAAATTGATGACAAATCAAAGAGATGGATAATCCGAATGGTAACAAAAGAGCCCAGAAAGACTTCTAAAGAGATCCAAGGTGAAGGTCCAAGCCACAAAGCTTCTGGGAGAATGTCCTAAGGACAGATGAGACAAAAATGGAACTTTTTGCCAAGGCACATCAACTCCGTGTTCACAGATGGAAAAATGAAGCATATCAAGAAAAGAACACTGTCCCTACTGTGAAACATGGAGGAGGCTCTGTTATGTTCTGGGGCTGCTTTGCTGCATCTGGCACAGGGTGTCTTGAAGGGTACAATGAAATCTCAAGACTATCAAGGGATTCTAAAGAGAAATGTGCTGGCAAGTGTCAGAAAGCTTGGTCTCAGTCGCAGGTCATGGGTCTTGCAACAGGACAATGACCCAAACCACACAGCTAAAAACACCCAAGAATGGCTAAGAGGAAAACATTGGACTATTCTAAAGTGGCCTTCTATGAGCCCTGACCTCAATCCTATTGAGCATCTTTGGAAGGAGCTGAAACAAGCCGTCTGGAAAAGGCGCCCTTCAAACCGGAAACAACTGGAGCAGTTTGCTCATGAGGAGTGGGCCAAAATGCCTGCTGAGAGGTGCAGAAATCTCATTGACAGTTACAGGCATCGTTTGATTGCAGTGATTGCCTTAAAAGGTTGTGCAACAAAATATTAAGTTAGGGGTACCATCATTTTTGTCTAGGCCTGTTTCATGAGTTTATTTTTTTTAAATAATTCCGTTGAAGCATGGTTGAAAAGCAATGTCTGACTTTCATTGGTTAACATTCATAGAATTTTTATTTATTATTACTTTTGTCAGATTAAAGTTCTTTCTATGACCATTGTGAGTTTTTCTTTCATTGACCGAAGGGTACCAACAATTTTGTCCGTGTGTGTGATAGATATATATATATATATATATATATATATATATATATATATATATCCAAGTGAAATGGATTACTGAAAGAGAAACAAAAGGGCAGAACTTGGTCCCATCAGTCAGTTGTTGAATGGATGGAGGCAGATCTAAATGAGAGTTTGCAGACAATTGTAAGAAAGGGAGTGGACAAAATAACTGAAGAATCTTTTATTAAAATTACGAGCACAAAAATAGTTAAAAAAGCAACATGAATTGGAAAAGTAACATGAATTGCTCACTATAGCATTAATCATTTTATTCTGATTTTAACGCTTAAATATGTGAACCACCAAACCCAACACACTATGGTTTGTCACTTTGCAAAAGTGTATGCATATAGTGTGTGACTCATTTTTCTTTGTTCCTCTGTCCGTGCTCACATCTACAAATAGAGACAGGCAACACAGCTTCCTTAGTTGTTTAGTCCTGCTTTACAATCATTCTTGATGTGCTTTAAACTTTCTTAAAGATCCTCCTAACAATAAACAATTTTCTTTACAAAATTGAGGTTACAGAAAATTCTCATAACAAAAGTATACTGTTGTGTCAATTTCTCAGTGCTCACTGTTGTTCTTTTAGTGTTTAACATTAATACGAGTGTATTCAGTGAACTCTGCTGGGTCATTGTGTGTGTGAGCTGGTGTGGATGCTGTTTTAACATGGACTACAGCAGAATACATCACGTCATCCTTGAGAGAGAGACAAAGATGCACGCACAGCATTGCATCAATAAGTCAAGTAATAGTTTTGCAACAGTAAGTTTGTTTTCACCTGATTGTCTTGTTCTCTCTTTTGCTCTTCAGCAACAATGGTGGCCTTTTTATCATTTCTTACTCCTTTAACATTTTGAAGTTTTGATGATGATTTTAAACATTAGATGCATCAGTCTGATCACTAAATATGTCAGCTTTTAATTGGTTTTGTACTTCTTATTTTGTTTAATTCAAAAATGTACAGCCCCATTAGCTGGTCATTTAATCATAATAGCCTATTATAGTTGTTATTAGAAGTGTGTTTATGTGTGTTCACGTACCTCTACATCTCCAGCATATAAATGCCAGTAAAAGCACTGAGAAAAACACTCCGAGTAGAATGAAAACATCTGTGGAGAAACAGAATATATGAGGTCATATATTCCATGCATGCATTTTTAAAAGTTAAATACAAACACTTGACAATAAGAAAATACATTATATTAACCACTGCTGTACAATAAAAGCAATGCCTGTGACTTACGTAGAGGTAAATGTTGTTGTGGTGTTGGTTGAAGTTGTGAAGTTGTGGAGTCTTGTGTTTGGTGTGAAGGTTGATGTGTTGTTAGACTGGTTGTGTGGACAAGAGGTTTTTCTGTTAAGAAACCAATAAGTTTAAGTAATAATATTAAACAAAAAATCTACAAGTCTGCAAGTTGACATCGTTCTTCTAAATATTCAGATTCTTCGTAAAACAAAATGAATAGTAATGGTGATTTGACAACAGGAATAAAAGAAAACTACCTTCAACATGAAGTCTGAAGCTGATTTCTTGTTCAGACACGACACACTGGTAGCCCCCTTGGTCCTCTGTGGTCAGCGCTGATATGTGTAGAGAAAGATTTCCTGGAGTTTTATTTAACAGTTTGACTCTGTTCTTGTAACTCTTAATCTCTTCATCTGGGTAAATTTCTTCATATTCATTTTCTTTGAAATATTTCCATTGTATCTTTTCAGGTTTAGCCAGTAGTTCAGTGCAGGAGCAGGGCAGAACCACAGACTCTCCTGAATATTTCCAAAGAAAATGAAATCCGGAAGATTTCCATTTCATTGTTTGTCATTTCCTTTAGGAATTCAAAGAGTGTTTCGAATTAAATGTTCTGGAATTGAAAAATTATTTCAAAACTGTAGGCATGAACAGACAATCTATCTAAGAAAAAAATTACAAACTACAATTTGTAATTTTTTTTTATCACCAGTAGGGGTTAATGCTTCATTTAAATAAATAAATAAATAAATAAATAAATAGTTTTAATAGTTATTTTTAAATTGTTATTTTATAGAAGGCCACATTCTTCATATCTCACTTTGATTCATTCATTTATTCATTCATTCATTCATTCATTCAAAAAAACAAAAAAAGAACTCACCTGTACTGAAATGAAACATAAAGATGAAAAGGTATAAGTGGTCCCTCATGACTGGTTCTCATTCATTCATTTACCAACTCTATTTTATGTCCCAGTGAACACAGTCCAGAGTCTTAATGGTTTGATTCCTGTAAGCTCTTACTTTTCTAAACTCTAGTTTCCGGTTTCATTTCATTGTATGGTGCGTCTCTATTTTTTCTGTACCGTTCACTTACTGACTGTCTACAGTGATCTTCAATTGCTTTTCTTGTTTGCAGCCTGTTTAATATATTCAACTGCAGGACTGTCTTAGTGAGAGGTGGTCAGATATTCTTTAAATAAAGCAACAAATGAGTCAACAAATAAATCAACAACCTCTACTTTTAAAGATTTAGACATGATACACAGGAACTGCATGCAGCACTTTGTCATCATAATCTCTGTTGCTTAAATTAGAATGAAGCAATATTCCAGAAATGGAACTAAATGGACTATGATGTAGTTCAGTCTTTTTTTGATATGGAAAAAAAAAAATAATTCAGCAAACTCTAAACAAAAATAAACCATGCGTTAAATCAAGTATAAAAACGTTCAGTCTCACTTAACATTTATAACCTGTATTTTAAAAATGTATTGTTAATTCCTTTTTCTGTTGTAACACTAATCATCATCAGCCCACTTTAAACCTACAGATGTGGTAAACTTGTGCACACACACTGGCATTGCCAGCCTCAAGATGTTGTGTCATAATAGATCAGTGTTGCATCTGTGTGCTGTGTATGATTGATAGTCAGTGGCCACAAAACCCTTTCTGCTGCCAAATCAGTCACAAATATAGTTTTTTTTTTTTTTTTTTCTTTTAATGGTAGAAAACATCTGGAGATGCAACAGAGATTAACATAGCCAATAAACTTTAGTTTTACTTGAGCTAGTTAAACTTTAGGTATTATATTTAGTTATATTTAATGTGTAAAAAAAACATTAAAGGAGCTATACATAAGAAAACTGAAGAGTACATTCAGTAGCTCTCTCATCTTTATATATTCTTCATGTGAGCAGCGTAATTTCCACATGAAACCACAGACACCTTCACATACAGAAATATACACAGATGCTTCCCTAGAACAGAAATAAATGGTTGGTGGCAATTGGCAGCGTGACAAAAAAAAAAAAAAAAAATACATAACAAAAGGGTGTTGACTTCAGAAAGGGGGCAAGGCCAAAATAACAAACATAACAAAACTACCTATATTATAAATCAACTACCTAAATTTCAAAGAAAACAAAATAAAATAAAGCAGATTAAACTAACTCTCTAACTAACATAACCAAGAGAAAATATGTGCTAGAAAACAAAATGGCACCCATTTTGCTCCCAAGGCGTCACATATTGACGATTGGTCAGGACCCCTTGGCGTCGCTCCACTGTTTTCAGTTGTTTGTCTTAATTTAAGGTTTGCATGCATTTGTAAAAATAGAAATTATTTTATATAAATATATACGTTCATTGGAGCACCTAACCCCACCCCTACCCTAAACCTACCCACTTCTGAACAATATGAAACACGCAACATACAAATATAAGTACAGTCACAGGTATTTATTGCAAAAACTGACCATAAACAAGCAGTATAAAAGCATTACAAACAAGTCCTGTTGCATTCCGAGTCTTCTGAAGCCTTACGATATCATTATGCGAATAACAGAAGGTTTTAATCGCTGAAAATGATCCCGCTCCGTTAACGCGCTCACATCTCATTCAAGAAGATACACCCGAGCATTAGCATGACGCAATCGGTCACGAGACACATACGAGCCAATGGCATTTCACAACAGCATGACACAATTGGTCACGAGACACCCAAGAGCCAACAGCATTTCACAACCAAGGCTTGCTTCTTCTGGCGGCATTTTTTGAATTCAAACACAGACAGACTGCAGTGCAGCACACAGAACGGCAGACGGAGACGGCGATCGCGTCTATTCTTCTCACAAATCAATCGTTTTGCTTTGGAACCCTTGGAATATTAATACTTTTTGAATAAATTATGAATATAGTTGTAATTGCCTGTTATATCTTGTGTTTTATTGACAAATGGTTAGGTTTAGGGGCAGAGGTTGGGTTCAATGTGTATATAGTGTAATATAAATGTGCAATAATAGCAATATTTTTACCCAATATATAATTTAATCATGACGATAAAATTCCCCGTGCCCTTCGCGTCAGTACATTGACCGCTAAGGGTTTCTTATGTTAAGTACTGGAGGACCCTGTATGTAGAGAAATGACGCTAAAGGGGTACCCGTCCAGAAGTGACGCCAAAGGGGCCCTGCTCAATCGTCAATATGTGACGAGTTTTGAGTGAGAACGTGTTGACCTTCCTACTAAACCCAAACATGAACTAAAATTACAATATTTACAATAAACCACTTCTCTTTCAAAAAAAAAAGTCTCAATCAGATGTAATCAGAGGGACAATGAGCAGAGGTACTACTTGAACAATCTCACACAGTTGAGAGACAGAGAGAGATACACCAAATCACCAAGCTAAGGTTTCACAAAATCTGTCAGGAGGAGAGGACAATCCCTCAGCCGCCACACACATCCAGCCACCACCAACTACTGGTCTGAAGGAAGCTGTAGTTTAAATACTCTCTCCCTCGTCTCCCATCACCCAATCACCACAGAGCTCTAATTAAGCACAGGTGGAGACACTGGTTCTGCAGGGAGAGAGAGAAGAAAGAGAGAGAGAGAGACCCAAACACAAATCATAAGACACAACAAAGGAACCTTACGGCTCCAGACGCAACACTCTATTCTTGTTGACACTAATACAACCCTCACCCAATAGTCCAACAGCAGGTTTGCTTTTTAAAGTTACATTACAATGATTATGACTTTTTTTTCCAGTTTGCCAGAAAGCAAGACATCGTAAGACATTTAGCACAGTTCTTTTGCTTCAAACAAAAACAATTACACAAAACATACATGGCTGTTTCAAAATGTCACTCAAAAATGCTCAGCGATAGAGATACATTCTACATACAGTTACAGTAAAGGCAAGAATTATTTTTCATTCTTTAGTGGTTGCCACTTTGAATCACATGGCTTTTTGTACATTATTTTCTCAAAATGCAAGGTTCATAAGCTCCATTGCTGGTCTAAATGCTGTAAATATGAATTCTGAAGTTTAAAAAACAAATAAATCTTGTTTTCTGGTTTGTTTAGCATTGGTATTGACATATTCAGGGAGCACCATTAGGTCATTCTGTGCATGAGCTGGTGTAAATGAGGTTTTAACAGACTACGTCAAAAAATGCTACTTCATTCTGGAGAAAGAGCAAAAAGATTGCATTTACACCTGAACTGCACACATAAGCATATATATATCATGTGCCATAATGACAGCCAGCAAGTTGTGAAAAATTCAGGAGTGGCTTAACAAGAAGAATATGGCAACTGTAGCCAAATTCCTTGACACGTCTGTGTGTGGTGGCTCTTGATGCCTTGACCCCAGCCTCAGTCCATTCCTTGAAGTTCACCCAAATTCTTGAATCGATTTTGCTTGACAAGCATCTCAAGGCTGTGGTTCTCTTGGTTGGTTGTGCATCTTTTTCTTCCACACTTTTTCCTTCCACTTAACTTTATGTTAACATGCTTGGATACAGAACTCTGTGAACAGCCTGCTTCTTTGGCAATGTGAAGGGTGTCAATGATTGTCTTCTGGACAACTGTCAGATCAGCAGTCTTCCACATGATTGTGTAGCCTAGTGAACCAAACTGAGAGACCATTTTCAAGGCTCAGGAAACCTTTGCAGGTGTTTTGAGTTGATTAGCTGATTGGCATGTCACCATATTCTAATTGGTTGAGATTGGTGAATTGGTGGGTTTTTGTTAAATGTGAGCCAAAATCATCACAATTACAGTTTTTTTTCAACTGCTTACACACAAAATCTTTTCTTGTCACACAATTTCTGAAATCTGACACTCAAACACCAGAACCACACAGTAAATCTGCAAAACCATACGCTAATTCTCAGCCTTTGACTCAGTTGTCAGTTTCATAAAACACTTTTTGCAAAACACAACACACAATTCTCTATGTAACACAAAAAAAAATCTAACAGGAAGTATCTTGAATTCCTTTTTCAACCACAACTGATCAAAATGCCACACTAATTTATTTGTGCCTCACACTAACTCCTCACTTGTGCAAAGACTCATTGCTTTACTTAACACAAACCAATTATGGCTTTAGAATAGGCCTTGAAATATGCTTTGGAATAATCACTTTTTTCAAAATTATGTTTGGTTTCTGTCCAGCTACACATGGGTAAAATTACACTACAAGTCAAAAGTTTCTGAACAGTAAGATTTTTAAATGTTTTTTTTTTAAATTCTATTCTGCACACCTAGCCTTATGTTATCCAAAAATGTAAACGTAAACATAAAATGTAATATATTGCAATATACACAAAAGGCTAAATTTACAGCTTTATTACTCCAGTCTTCAGTGTCACATGATCCTTCAGAAATCATTCTAATATGCTGATTTGCTGTTCAAGAAACATTTATTATTATTATAAATATTTAAAATAATTGAGTGCATACATTTGCAGACAAATGCATACATTTGTTGTGCTCATCATGTGAATTTTTTTTTTCCCCAAACAACACTTATTACCAGTTTTCGTAATATTGTTTTGAATTGATCTCATCAGTGTGTAAATCTGTGTTGTAGTGTATGTGTTTCTGAGGGTTTGTGTGTCACGTCTGAGAGCAAAGTTTGTTTTTTCAGCAACATTGAGTTGTTTTGAGTGGAGAGCTTCATTTTGACCTGAATATAGTAAGTTCGAGGAATTGAGTTAGAAGTTACGGATTTATGTTTAGAGTTTCGCAAAAGCGAGGCATAATTTCAAGAAATGTATTTAAACAATTGAGAAAAACTGTAATAAATGTTTTTGGAGCAGCAAATCAGAATCTTAGAATGATTTCTAAATGATCATATGACAGGAGTAATGATGAAATGCAACTTTTGGAAATTTTAAAATATATTCAAATATAATAGTAGAAAAGATAATAGTAAAAATAATAAAAAAAATACTGTTTTTGCTGTACTTTGGATCAAATAAATGCAGTCTTGGTGAGCAGAGACCAATTACTTCCAGTCTTGTACAGAAATGTACATAGGAGCTCATGAAAGAGCTTTAGGTTTTGAATCACTGTGTGTATATGATATATCCAAAAATATAATATTAAGGCAAAGTTGTTTTCAACATATGACCATTGTTTGCTTTTGAGATATGTTTGTGATATTTTGAATGCAGTGCTTTTTTGCAAGAGATGTAAGGCATTTTGCATTTTGTGTGTGCAAATCTTGGATTTGTGTATAAGGTTTTGAAAAATAGAGGCAAAGTTTTGAAAATGTAAGCAGTTGAAAAAAACTGCAAATATAGATTGATAGATAGATAGCTATAGATATATACATATACATATATATGTACACGCACATAGATGTGTATTTTTCCTTTTTTTTCTGGTATATTCACCAAACTTAGGTGTGATTTCTTTGGAGTGTGTGTATGTTTTTTGAGTGTGAGTATGTTTATGTATCTTTTTTATTGCTAAATAATTACTATATACAGTTAACATTTTTTTTTTTGTAACTACATGCACTGGACACTGTGTTCTCCATTTTTTTTATGTAGTGTCTAATGAATGATCTGTAGTGTGTATAGTACTGACTAATGTGTGTATGATTTGAAAGCTTTGTTTGATTTTGAGTAAAGGTGCAACGGTTTTGAAGTGATTGTTTGATTTTGCCAGAAGAGTCAGGGTTCTGTAAATTTAGTTTGAATATTTGGATTTGTGTTTAAGGTTTTGAGAAAATGAGTGATGGTTTAAAAAAATGTGTTTTAGCATTTCAGAAAAACTGTAATAGGTCAGGTTTAAAATGCAGCACTCAGTATTATACAATATGTAACTGTCTCAGTCATCTCTGCCCACCAGGAGGTCTTTGATCAGAAGAAACTTTTTAAAGCCACGTTTACTCTGATCTGTCTTGGAAAGGTCTATGTGAATATCAGTGGACTGCAAGTGACATTAAATGTTTCCCACTGCCACGAGGAAGAGATGGTTGTCTTGAAGTGGCATATTTCACAAAAGTGAAAGTATGCAGATGGAATGAAGAAAACTTCATTTCTAGAAACAAAAGCTCATCATGCTCAAATAAGCAACACATACTCTCAGAGAGGAGCCTGGATAGTACACTCCACTTTCTCACTGAAATGGCAGGCATCAGTATTAGGACATCAGGAAAGGACCAGGCCAGCTGTCCAGTCTGTCAAGATCTACTGAAAAATCCAGTGACTTGTAACTGTGGACAGAGCTTCTGTTCGGCATGTGTTCTCAGTCCAAAGGGATCCCGCAGCTGTCCTCGTTGTGGACAGATGTTCACTCCAAAGCCAGTTCCACGCACATCCATCAAGGTTGATGATCTGTTGGAGAGAATGCAAAAAGTGGAGCTACCTTCTTCGAACCATCCTTTGGATCCAAGCTATGCTGGACCTGGAGACGTACAGTGTGACGAATGCACTGGAAGAAAACGCAAAGCAGTCAAGACTTGTTTAATGTGCCTTGCTTCCTTCTGTGAAAGTCACCTGTTATCTCACACCACAGTGTCCTATCTGAAGAAACAAGCTGATTGAAGCCTCTCCATACCTGGAGGAAAACAACTGTTCACAACACAACAAACTCAATGAATTCTATTGCCGCACAGATCAGAAATGTATCTGTGCTATGTGCGCGTTAAAGGAACACAAGGGACATGACACGGTTGAAGCTGAAACAGAAAGAACCGGAAAACAGGTGAGAACTTGTTCATATTATGACTGACTTGATGAGTTCAAATGATTTTTAATGTTTACATCAGTTCTTTGAGGTAAAATGGTTGAAAAATGCTGTTAAAAAGAAAGTTGCATATGAGAGCACATGATCAGCAGTGAAGTAGTTTGACCAGTCAGGGAACTTAATATGCTTCCTTGATGAGCTACAGATTTTTATTGTTTTTAGTGCTCTGATGGTGACAGCGTTGGTAAAATCATCTGCTCAAATTGCTGATTCTACGTTTCAAAAGGTAACGAGATATGCTTTGTTTTATTCTTTTGTAGCTGTTCTTAAAATATCAGTAGAGTTTTATTTATATTTTACTGTTTCTATTGCAGCAGTTAGCGATCCATCCGTATTTGATTTATCCACCTTATTTTTCCTATAAGAGCAGGCACGGCCATTTTTAAATTGTATGGCTCTGGCTTCCGGTCTCATCCGCGTCCAGCTTTTTTTAGCTGTACAAGACAGCTTGTTTTGCTGCTTGATATTGCAGATTGGTATGTCTTACCATATTATTTTAATGTATTACCATAATTATAAACACACTGGTTTGTAGTGCAAACAGTTTTACCATTTACTGCACGTTGTTATTCTTCTCCTTATTTCCCGCGGCTAATGAACCAGATGTCTCCTCCATAGGTTTACTAACGTGTTGAAGAATAAGTGGAACTGAGTATGTAATGTTTGGCGAAGCTTCCATGCATTTAAGAATCAGACTTCTACATGTTCTTGGTAGAATTTACGCTTTAAATTACCTAAAATTGTAGTTGTATGTTACTGAATGATATATGTATAGTTTTTCATTACAGCTTAAAAACTGGATGGATACGTTTAAAAAAAAAAAAGACAGCCACAAAAATCAACTGCTACTTTTCTTAAAAATAAAGCTTTTTTTATTGGCATCAGTAGTTTCATGTAGAGCCTTTAACATCCATGTAACCTTTCCATTCCACAAGGTTCGTTATATTAGACAATGGTTCTTTATATTATTAAAATGTTCTTCACACTAAGAAAATAGTTTGTTTAAGAACTGCTCACTGAAATGTTCTTTGAAGAATCTTAAATGGTTCTTCTATGGTATTGTTCTGAAAACCTGCTTTTGGAATCTTTATTTTTAAGAGTGCAGCTCACTCTGCTTTCTAACAGTGCTCTACACAGGCTGCAATAGAGGAAAATGAGAAGATCTTCAATCAGCTGATCCACACCACTGAGAAAACATGCTCTGAAATAGCAGAGCTGATCAGAGCTCAAGAAAAGATGGAACATAGTCGAGTTGCACAGCTTCATGAGCAGCTGGAGCAGGAGATCGCTGAGCTCCACAAGAGAGATGCTGAGCTACAGAAGCTTTTAAACACGGATGATAATGTTTATTTCCTACAGGTATTGTTGCTTTTTGGCTATATACTGTATATTACTTTTTTATTGACTTAACACCTTTAAATTGAGAATTTTTAAATGTAAAAACATTTATTTTGTAGTCTAAATAGAGTGTAAATATATATGCCTGTTTGGTATTTCTCTCTACAGCATTTTCAGTCTGTTTCTTCATTATCTGCATCTGTGAACTCACCCAGCTTAACTGTCAGTCAGCATATTAAACCTGATCTTGTGAGGAAATCTCTTTCTGATCTTAAAATGGAATTCCAGAAATTTGGCATGGAGGAGTACAAAATAATTTCAAATGGTGAGAGAAAAATTTTTTTAGTAGACTTTTACATAGATTAGCAATAATAATTGTATCTGTATGTTTGCAGTTACAAATTTCCAGTTGAGATTTCCTTTAAAGCCAGTAACCAGTGAGGATTTTCTACGATGTAAGTGCACATAATGTACTGTACATACAATGTTGCAATTTATTTTAAAATATCACTAATCTGTTTCCTTAAATCAAAATGCACACATTTCTGGTTTTGTGTCTGCTTTTAACTCCAGATTATCAGAGGTTTACACTGGACATCACCACTGCACACGATGAACTCCGAATTTCTGAAAACAACAGAGAAGCAGCATGCCGTGAGACAATCCGACCGTATGTTCAGCATCCAAACAGATTTGATTTCTGGCCCCAGGTGCTATGCAAAGAAAGTATAACTGGACAATGTTATTGGGAAGTTGAATGGGAAAAAGGAATATATGGGGTCTATATTGCTGTTTCATATGAAAGAGTGGGAAGGAAAGGACATGATCGTGTGCACTGGTTTGGACACAACAGTCAGTCCTGGAGTCTGGAATGTTCTCCAACTCCTTGTATCTGGCATGACAACAGTAAAACTGAGATCTCAGGCCCAATATCCTCTAAAATAGGGGTGTATGTTAACTATAAAGCAGGAACTCTTTCCTTTTATGACATTTCTGACAAGATTACCCTTTTACACAGCATCCAGACCACATTCACTCAGCCTCTCTATCCTGGGTTTTGGTTCAGTATGTCTTCCTCAGTAAAACTGTGTGACCTGTGAATAAGCATAGCTGAAGTATGTGATGCTTTTGTTGTTTATGAAATATCTGTGTAATGGTACTTTTATTAAGAAAGTAAAACACAGCACTACATACGAATTGAAGATTTTTGGTGCATTTAAATGTTTTATACTGTGAGAAGTTAGAAAAGTGAAATGTTTGAAGGCATGAAATATACACTTCTGATGAAGTAATATGTTTATTTATGTGGAAAAAAAAAATTAAACCTTTTTTTCTAAAGATTAAAGTTATGAATATATGGGTATTCATAACTTTTATATATTTTAGCTTTCATATTTATGAAATGTATGTAAAAAAAAAAAAAACAAAACATGGCAGTATGTGTAAGTTAAAGTGCAGGGGGAGCCAATCAGATGAGAATGAATCAGGTGGTTTTGGAGTCAGATTAATAAAGCTGATGATTTTAATAAAGACAGATTATTATGGTTTTCTTTTGTTGTTGTTTGTTTGTTTGAATAGTCAGCAGAGAATTTTAATCTTGTGTAAACCATTTTCGGATCGTGCTACTCCTGTTGACCCAGTAGATGGAGACATTTCTTCATGCACTGACGGCAGGCAGCAAAATAAGTAATACAGTACATGCATAATTATTAGGCAAGTTGATATTCTGATCATATTTTTTTTCAAGCACATTTTACTAATTCCAAACCACATCAATCATAATAACTACTATTACTTTTGTATTGAATCATTTATAAGTGATATATAATTGTACATTAAAGCTGGAAGTAAAAAACTCCTTATATTTAGGTGTGCATAATTATTAAGCAGGTTTTCTTTTACAGATAAAATGAGCCAAAAAAAGAGATTTAAATCAGACTGAAAAGTCAACAGTTATTAAATCTCCAGAAAAAAAAAATTGCGTTACACGGGGTAAAATACATGTTTTTTTTTTTTTGGCTGGGTTTCCCTGGTAAAATTAACATTTTAGGGGCCAATTATCACGTTTTTGGGGTCGCTTCAACTCCCAAAGACATGAAACAACCAGAGGCAACAGTGTTAAAGCTGCCCAGTTTCGTGGGAAAAGCGAACTTGGCGATACTACGTTGTAGGCTAGTGTTTCACAGCACATTTAAATCCTCAAGAAGAAGAGCACTTGTGCATTCTAAGTGCAGTAATTTAAGTGATTAAATGTACTTGCACCTCTGCTTTTATGACGCAAGATTAATGTAAACAGCACGATTTAAACACTTGTGTAATTCAGTTTAACCTTTTCGAACTTTATAAATGATTAGTTTAAGTTCAGGTTGTGTGCATGTTTAGGGAACTGGAAGCAAGCGGAGTACGGCTGTTTCTAAAGCATGCAGTGCCATCTGCTGTTAAAAATTAAGCTCAGAACTGATTCGAGAGAATTGTGATGCATTCAGAAAATCGCAGAATAGATCCTCGAATCGATTTATCATCGCACCCCTATTAAAAAGCATATCAGTTTCAATCTTATTCCCTTATTTCTCGACTGGGATCGCATAGAGCCTCTTAAAGCTGCATCAGAACTGTAATTTAGACCTTCAACCCATTGACTTCCATTTAAGTCCACTATATGGACAAAAATCCTGGAATGTTTTCCTCAAAAGACTTAATTTTGGCTTAAAAAAGAAAGACCTGAACATCTTGGACGACATGGGGGTGAGTAAATTACCAGGACATTTTTATTCTGAAGTGACCAAATACTTTAATGAATTGTTAAACACATATTTGTACTCTTTATTGAAAGACAGAAAGCAATAAGGTTTACAAGATTACTTTTTCTTTCCTGTCTTTAGTGCTATTGTGCTATTTAAAAAAAGTATATATATACAATAACAAAAGAAAAAGGACATCCTACATCCTAAGATTTACAGTCTGGTTAATAATTGTTTGTTTTGTCATTTAAATTCTCTATTGGTCAATTCACTCAACTTCATGATTTAAAAGAACTTTATATATATATATATATATATATATATATATATATATATATATATATATATATATATATATATATATATATATATACATATATATATATATATATATATATATATATATATATATATATATATATATACATATATATATATATATATATATATATATATATAGTGACAGTTGTTGAATGGATGGAGGCAGATCTAAATGAGAGTTTGCAAATGATTGTAAGAAAGGGAGTTTATGTGGACAAAATAACTGAAGAATCTTTTATTAAAATTACGAGCACAAAAATAGTTAAAAAAGTAACATGAATTGGAAAAGTAACATGAATTGCTCACTATAACATTAATCATTTCATTCTGATTTTAACGCTTAAATATGTGAACCACCAAACCCAACACACTATGGTTTGTCACTTTGCAAAAGTGTATGCATATAGTGTGTGACTCATTTTTCTTTGTTCCTCCGTCCGTGCTCACATCTACAAATAGAGACAGGCAACACAGCTTCCTTAGTTGTTTAGACCTGCTTTACAATCATTCTTGATGTGCTTTAAACTCTCTTAAAGATCCTCCTAACAATAAACAGTTTTCTTTACAAAATTGAGGTTACAGAAAATTCTCATAACAAAAGTATACTGTTGTGTCAATTCTTCAGTGCTCACTGTTCTTTTAGTGTTTAACATTAATACGAGCGTATTCAGTGAACTCTGCTGGGTCATTGTGTGTGTGAGCTGGTGTGGATGCTGTTTTAACATAGACTACAGCAGAATACATCACGTCATCCTGGAGAGAGAGACAAAGATGGATGTTTGCACACACAGCATTGCATCAATAAGTCAAGTAATAGTTTTGCAACAGTAAGTTTGTTTTCACCTGATTGTCTTGTTCTCTCTTTTGCTCTTCAGCAACAATGATGGCCTTTTTATTATTTCTTCCTCCTTTAACATTTTGAAGTTTTTATGATGATTTTAAACATTAGATGCATCAGTCTGATCACTAAATATGTCAGCTTTGTACTTATTATTTTGTTTAATTCTAAATGTACAGCCCCATTAGCTGGTCATTTAATCATAACAGCCTATTATAGTCATTATTAGAAGTGTGTTTATGTGTGTTCACGTACCTCTACATCTCCAGCATATAAATGCCAGTAATGCCAGTAAAAGCACTGAGAAAAACACTCCGAGTAAAATGAAAACATCTGTGGAGAAACAGAATATATGAGTTCATAAAGCTCCATGCATGCATTTTTAAAAATTAAATACAAACACTTGACAATAAGAAAACACATTATAGTAACCACTGCTGTACAATAAAAGCAATGCCTGTGACTTACGTAGAGGTAAATGTTGTTGTGGTGTTGGTTGAAGTTGTGAAGTTGTGGAGTCTTGTGTTTGGTGTGAAGGTTGATGTGTTGTTAGACTGGTTGTGTGGACAAGAGGTTTTTCTGTTAAGAAACCAATAAGTTTAAGTAATAATATTAAACAAAAAATCGACAAGTCTGCAAGTTGACATCGTTCTTCTAAATATTCAGATTCTTCGTCAAACAAAATGAATAGTAATGGTGATTTGACAACAGGAATAGAAAAAAACTACCTTCAACATGAAGTCTGAAGCTGATTTCTTGTTCAGACATGACACATTGGTAGCCCCCTTGGTCCTCTGTGGTCAGCGCTGATATGTGTAGAGAAAGATTTCCTGGAGTGGTTGTATTTAACAGTTTGACTCTGTTCTTGTAACTCTCAATCTCTTCATCTGGGTAAATTTCTTCATATTCATTTTCTACGAAATATTTCCATTGTATCTGTTCAGGTTTAGCCAGTAGTTCAGTGCAGGAGCAGGGCAGAACCACAGACTCTCCTGAATATCCAGTCACTGCAACTGTCTGTCCTTTCTCAACCAAATCACACCCTGAAAACATATTTAAACAAATTATGTTAATTTTACATTTTAGTTTAAATGTAAGTTTAAAAAAAACAAACAAACAAAAAAAGATTTCCTAAAATGATTTCAGCGTAACATTATTATAGCTGCAACCAAAAAAGCCTGGATTTTTGTAAGGATACATCTGCCACTCACCTTTAACTTTTAATTCAACAGTTGTAAAAGTATTCAGTTCAGTCAGACATTTATAGTAGCCCTGGTCTTTCATTCGGAGGTCAGAAATGAGAAGAGACAGATTTGTTGGGGAACGTTCATTAAACCGCACACGTCTGCCACTGTATTTCTTATCTTCAAATACTTTAATCCATCTGTTTCCACTGTCAAACTCCCAGGTGACTGTCGTGACTTTAGACTCAGGATCAGCACAGGAGCAGGGCAGCACAACTGAACCACCTGTGTATCCTGTTATTTCTACTGTCTGCTGCACATTTGAAACAATACAGCCTGCAAACAAAAGTGTTTATTCAGAGCATGCAAAGAAGCTTTAAAGAAATGTGTAACAGACATGTATATCAGACTGCACAAATTCAACTTTTATACACTATGTGTTTTATACACTTCTCAAAAGAGAAAGCTCCCTTCCTGATTTATTCTAAAACAACCAAGATTTCCATTTCATTGTTTGTCATTTCCTTTAGGAATTCAAAGAGTGTTTCGAATTAAATGTTTTGCAATTGAAAAATTATTTCAAAACTGTAGGCATGAACAGTCAATCTATCTTAGAAAAAAATTACAAACTACAATTTGTAATTTTTTTTTTATCACCAGTAGGGGTTAATGCTTCATTTAAAAATAAATAAATAAATAGTTTTAATAGTTATTTTTAAATTGTTATTTAATAGAACTAAAGCCACTTTCTTCATATCTAACTTTGATTCATTAATTTATTCATTCATTCATTCATTCATTCAAAAAAAAAAAAAAAAAAAAGAACTCACCTGTACTGAAATGAAACATAAAGATGAAAAGGTATAAGTGGTCCCTCATGACTGGTTCTCATTCATTCACCAACTCTATTTTATGTCCTAGTGAACACAGTCCAGAGTCTTAATGGTTTGATTCCTGTAAGCTCTTACTTTTCTAAACTCTAGCTTCCGGTTTCATTTCATTGTATGGTGCGTCTCTATTTTTTCTGTACCGTTCACTTACTGACTGTCTACAGTGATCTTCAATTGCTTTTCTTGTTTGCAGCCTGTTTAATATATTCAACTGCAGGACTGTCTTAGTGAGAGGTGGTCAGATATTCTTTAAATAAAGCAACAAATGAGTCAACAAATAAATCAACAACCTCTACTTTTAAAGATTTAGACATGATACACAGGAACTGCATGCAGCACTTTGTCATCATAATCTCTGTTGCTTAAATTAGAATGAAGCAATATTCCAGAAACGGAACTAAATGGACTATGATGTAGTTCAGTCTTTTTTTGATATGGAAAAAAAAAAATTAATTCAGCAAACTCTAAACAAAAATAAACCATGCGTTAAATCAAGTATAAAAACGTTCAGTCTCACTTAACATTTATAACCTGTATTTTAAAAAATGTATTGTTAATTCCTTTTTCTGTTTTAACACTAATCATCATCAGCCCACTTTAAACCTACAGATGTGGTAAACTTGTGCTCACACACTGGCATTTCCAGCCTCAAGATGTTGTGTCATAATAGATCTGTGTTCTGTGTATGATTGATAGTCAGTGGCCACAAAACCCTTTCTGCTGCCAAATCAGTCACAAATATAGTTTTTTTTTTTTTCTTTTAATGGTAGAAAACATGTGGAGATGCAACAGAGATTAACATAGCCAATAAACTTTAGTTTTACTTGAGCTAGTTAAACTTTAGGTATTATATTTAGTTATATTTAATGTGTAAAAAAAAAACATTAAAGGAGCTATACATAAGAAAACTGAAGAGTACATTCAGTAGCTCTCTCACCTTTATATATTCTTCATGTGAGCAGCGTAATTTCCACATGAAACCACAGACACCTTCACATACAGAAATATACACAGATGCTACCCTAGAACAGAAATAAAATATGTGCTAGAGAAAATATGTGCTAGAAAACAAAATGGCACCCACCTTCGCTCCCAAGGCGTCACATATTGACGATTGGTCAGGACCCCTTGGCGTCGCTCCCTTGTTTTCAGTTGTTTGTCTTAATTTAATGGTTTGCATGCATTTGTAAAAATAGAAATTATTTTATATAAATATATTGTTCATTGGAGCACCTAACCCCACCCCTACCCTAAACCTACCCACTTCTGAACAATATGAAACACGCAACATGCAAATATAAGTACAGTCACAGGTATTTATTGCAAAAACTGACCATAAACAAGCAGTATAAAAGCATTACAAACAAGTCCTGTTGCATTCCGAGTCTTCTGAAGCCTTACGATATCCTTATGCGAATAACAGAAGGTTTTAATCGCTGAAAATGATCCCGCTCCGTTAACGCGCTCACATCTCATTCAAGAAGATACACCCGAGCATTAGCATGACGCAATCGGTCACGAGACACATACGAGCCAATGGCATTTCACAACAGCATGACACAATTGGTCACGAGACACCCAAGAGCCAACAGCATTTCACAACCAAGGCTTGCTTCTTCTGGCGGCATTTTTTGAATTCAAACACAGACAGACTGCAGTGCAGCACACAGAACGGCAGACGGAGACGGCGATCGCGTCTATTCTTCTCACAAATCAATCGTTTTGCTTTGGAACCCTTGGAATATTAATACTTTTTGAATAAATTATGAATATAGTTGTAATTGCCTGTTATATCTTGTGTTTTATTGACAAATGGTTAGGTTTAGGGGCAGAGGTTGGGTTCAATGTGTATATAGTGTAATATAAATGTGCAATAATAGCAATATTATTACCCAATATATAATTTAATCATGACGATAAAATTCCCCGTGCCCTTCGCGTCAGTACATTGACGCCAAGGGTTTCTTATGTTAAGTACTGGAGGACCCTGTATGTAGAGAAATGACGCTAAAGGGGTACCCGTCCAGAAGTGACGCCAAAGGGGCCCTGCTCAATCGTCAATATGTGACGAGTTTGGAGTGAGAACGTGTTGACCTTCCTACTAAACCCAAACATGAACTAAAATTACAATATTTACAATAAACCACTTCTCTTTCAAAAAAAAAAAGTCTCAATCAGATGTAATCAGAGGGACAATGAGCAGAGGTACTACTTGAACAATTATCACACAGTTGAGAGACAGATACACCAAATCACCAAGCTAAGATACACCAAAGAGATACACCAAATCACCAAGCTAAGGTTTCACAAAATCTGTCAGGAGGAGAGGACAATCCCTCAGCCGCCACACGCATCCAGCCACCACCAACTACTGGTCTGAAGGAAGCTGTAGTTTAAATACTCTCTCCCTCGTCTCCCATCACCCAATCACCACAGAGCTCTAATTAAGCACAGGTGGAGACACTGGTTCTGCAGGGAGAGAGAGAAGAAAGAGAGAGAGAGAGACCCAAATACAAATCATAAGACACAACAAAGGAACCTTACGGCTCCAGACGCAACACTCTATTCTTGTTGACACTAATACAACCCTCACCCAATAGTC
>JAMKFB010000735.1:91064-147431 GCA_036247105.1 Cirrhinus mrigala
ACACTCAAAAAAATGATTCTTTAAACCTACTTAATTTAATTATGGACAGTGGTTCCACACAACCAAATTGTTTTTGATGAACATGAATGGAATTTTTTGAATCTATACGAACTCTTTGTGTTGTGACAACACAGCTGAATGAGGAAGAATTTATGTGAAATAGTAATGTCCAACCAACTCAATTTATTCACTTCCCTGTAACTTAAACCGGTTAAGTTTAGTGAACATGTTTTGGTTCATTAAAAACTGGCCAAATATGTTTCACTTTATCAACATAAGGAAGTTTGTTTCAGACAACTCATTTAAATTATGGACAGTGGTTCCATCCAATTGGTTCTAGTTACTTTAACTAAATGATTTCAAGTTAAAGTTACTCCCTTCAACAAAGCATTTTTTGTGTGATTATTTTGCAATGAATCACAAAAGACAAGATGTCACAAATTATCAAGTGTATTTGTTAAACAAGAGCAACAATTACAGTTACAACCACATTACAAAATTACAGAAATATTAAACTACTGTCATTTTCTAATTGGCATATAAAGGTAACCAATCAAACCTTAATCCAGGAACAGGAACTGGCTCCAGAAATAACTTCTGCAGTACTCCAAATGTGTACCTGATTTCAGGAGTTCAAGTTTAGTCCATATTTCAGTCCCAGCAACATGTTTTTTCATAGGGTTTACTGCTAAGGTCCTGAAGAACTTTATCTTCCAACACTCCAACATCTGCTGTGCTGTCTTCAATGTCTGCACCTTCAAATCGTATGACATAGATTCCCATGATTCCTCTGGATCACCTCCTGAGTGCTGCCAACGTCTGTATCCTAGAGAGGATATTTAAAAGAATGGAGTACTCAAATTCTTGCATATTAAATTTACCTTAGCATTTATCATCCTTGAAAATACCAATAAATAAATAAATTAATAAATAAAACAACTTACCATATACTCCATAATAACACTGCTAGTGTCTTCATTTGGGTACTTCAACGTCATTAGTCTAAAGATGCAGACAACAACAAAATTCATGAGATTTAGCCTTTACATTTTTCTAAAAAAAAAAAAAAAACACATTTGAAAAATGTAATTATTATTCTGTCTGATCATTTCCTTACGGGAAATACAGGCAAGCAGTTCAGATGGAACTCTAACTAACATTACAGTGGAAAATAAAACTATAACAGTACTGGACCAGATCAGCACAGAAAGTCACTGTCCTGCAGAGTTTAGCAATATTCCCAATTAAAGGGATAGTTCACCCAAAAATGAAAATTCTGTCATTAATTACTCACCCTCATGTCATTCCAAACCCACAAGACCTTCATTCATCTTCAGAACACAAAGATATTTTTGATGAAATCTGAGAGCTTTCTGACCCAGCATAGACAGTAATGCAACTGAAATGCTCCCAGACCCAGAAACGTAGTAAGGACACCAGTAAAACAGTGTAAAAATCAGTGGTTCAACCATAATTTTACAAAGCAGTGAGAATACTTTTTGTGTGCAAAGAAAACAAAAATATTGACTTTATTCTTCTCCAAATTGCATCTTCTGCCATTATTGAGAGTACCTCTTTGCATAACGCATGCGTGTGATTCTGCTGACGTAGAACATGCATGCGCTGGGCCTTGTTTGCTTGCAGAGGAAAGCAATGTGCATGCATCGTGATACTCTCCATAATGGCAAAATACGTGATTTGGAGGAGAAGAATTGTTGAATAAAGTAGTAATTTTTGTTTTCTTTACCCATAAAAAGTATTCTTGTAGCTTTGTAAAATTATGGTTGAACCAATGATGTCACATGGACTATTATATCAAAGTCCTTACTACGTTTCGGGGCTTGGGAATATTTCAGTTGTGTTGATGTCTATGCAGGGTCAGAAAGCTCTCTGATTTTATCAAAATATCTTAATTTGTATTTTGAAGATGAACGAAGGTCTTACAGGTTTGCTAATCAAAGTTTTACTAAAAGTTCCAGGCAGGGGTGTTGGAGCTAAACTCTACAGAACACTGGCTCTCCAAGAGCAGGTTTGACACGCCTGCCTCGCTTTAGAATGTATTGTTTTTGGGAAGCTAATGTATTCGCAATATCTGTCAGTTTACAGTAATACCATATATTTTATATTTACTATATTAATAACCCAATTCTTATTATATCTGTCTTTTGTTAATGCCTATGACCATAACCCTAAAACTCAGTGGCTGGTGAGACAATGTTTTAAAGGGGTCATCTGATCCAAAACTCACTTTTACATGTTGTTTGAACATATATGCATGTTGGCAGTATGTGTACACAACCACCCTATGATGATAAAAATCCACCCAGTGGTATTTTTTAATCATTATAAGTAATAAGCCCTTTTTCAAATCAGGTCATTCTCAGTTTCTAGTTGGTGTGACATCACACCGATCAAGGCCGCTCCCACAATAGTTGATTTAGATGACCGTCTTATTGTAGACCTCCCCTAAATGAGCCAAGTGAGAGCTGAGAACAGTCTGACCACCATTATTGTATTTAAAGGAACATGCAACAGAATGGCCCACTCTGAAAAGGGCTGATTTTGATATGGTAAAATGGGTGTTTTTTACACTACCACTGAGAAATTTTAACAAAAGTATGCTATGGACTTCTCATTAAGACTCTAAAGAATCATATCAACAGCATCTGATGACCCCTTTAACATGATTACAAAAGTTTTTGTTGAGTATAGCTGTTCTTACCTGTGTAGTGGGGACCAAGAGGGTTTAATGCTTTGTCCAAGGACTCTTCTTCGGTTTGCAATCATCTTCATAAGTTTTGCAGTGTGGATCCACCCATTGGCAAAGACAGCTGACACTAATGGACCTATGGTTATTCTGCCTGTCTCATATTCTGCACAAATCTGTAAACACATGAAGTACAATTTGTTACAAGAGCACCCATATATAGTTTAACAGCAAAGACAAATTCAGTGATCAAAAACTTTGTGTGATTATTGTCATGTATATTATTCCAAAAGGGTGGACATGATCTGGAGCATATTTAAAGTCATAAAATGACTGTAAAAAGCATGATTTATAGTTCAGGCACAGCTTTTCACAAAAACATTAAGTTTATAAAATGATAAACATCACATTTCTGCCTTCAAACAGAGAAAAGGAATGAGTCAAAAGTACCCATTAAATACACACACACACACACACACACACACACACACACACAAACATATACGTATGAAGAGTTCATTTGCAAAAACAAATAAATCCGTTTTTATTAATATTCATAAAACATGTTTTTTATTGTGTGTGTGTGTTGTTGTTTTTTTGTGTTTTATTGTGTTAGTTAGCTGTATTTTTGAGCTATTAATATTCATTCAAAATAAACCAACCAACCACAGTTTGATTGATATTACTTGGAATGCAGAATAATTATTTAAAAAACAAAAACAGAGTTATTTGTTCTTGCAAATTAACTCTTAATATATACAAATAAACACATGAACTCTTCATATATATACACACACACAAATACATGCATACATAAATTTATTAACACATAACATATCAATATATCTTAGTGTCTTACTTGTTTAGATTTCTAGAAGAAACATCAGCTTCTTAACCATCCACCAGTTCACATTTACAACTGCGTGCATTCCTCTAAAACAGAAAATGCAAAATACCCTTATTACTTTTGTTTATAAATGATGAAAAGGCAATACAGCGGTTCACTTACCTTAGCCAAAACTTTTTTTCTCCGTCAGTAAAGTTGTGACATTCCTTCATTTCGCCAAAATTAGGCAGCGATGAAGAAACCCGTGATCAAATGTATGCTGTTATAAAAACGAATAGCAGATAAAATGTTAAAAGTATGCAGCAGTCGAATGTGGCATTATTTGTACTTGCTTTCGTGCTTTAGCTAACGGTAATTTTACTGGGACTTGAATAGCCTAGAAAGAGCACAGGAAGGTTTTATTTAACTGCCTATATATCATTAATGAGACGGAAAAACACTTTGAATTTTAATAATTCGCCGCATCCTCTGTTCCACAAGCACACGTACAAATACACTACAGTCCATATGCGCGTTCACATCTCCCAACCGCACGAAATCATCGCAATATACCAGTTACAGTCGTCTGCAAAACAGCACTAAAAGCATACTAAAACACTTACAGAAATTAAAGACTTTGACTTAACACAAAGAAGTCTTTAGATTTTCTTACCTGACTGGTACTTCTAGCTCCGACGCCATGATACACCTCCTTCGCGCCGTCTTCATAAAATGCGTTGGAAACGTCATATCCGGTTTTTTGAACGGCCAAATTAAACCGTTTACGTTAGTTTAACGATTGATAATCAAGTAAAATGGAAACTTAAACAGTTTAAATTAATAGAGCACCATACAATAGTGTTTTGGTGGAAAAAGAAATACACTTGTGTTGTTTTAACAATAAATACCTGGGTAAAATGAACAGTGGCACAAAACCATTTTTTTGAGTGAAGAACAGAGTGTTGCGTCTGGAGCCGTAAGGTTCCTTTGTTGTGTCTTATGATTTGTGTTTGGGTCTCTCTCTCTCTCTTTCTTCTCTCTCTCCCTGCAGAACCAGTGTCTCCACCTGTGCTTAATTAGAGCTCTGTGGTGATTGGGTGATGGGAGACGAGGGAGAGAGTATTTAAACTACAGCTTCCTTCAGACCAGTAGTTGGTGGTGGCTGGATGTGTGTGGCGGCTGAGGGATTGTCCTCTCCTCCTGACAGATTTTGTGAAACCTTAGCTTGGTGATTTGGTGTATATCTCTCTCTCTCTCTCAACTGTGTGAGATTGTTCAAGTAGTACCTCTGCTCATTGTCTCTCTGATTACATCTGATTGAGACTTTTTTCTGAAAGAGAAGTGGTTTATTGTAAATATTGTAATTTTAGTTCATGTTTGGGTTTAGTAGGAAGGTGGGTGCCATTTTGTTTTATAGCACATATTTTCTCTTGGTTATGTTAGTTAGGGAGTTAGTTTAATCTGCTGTATTTTATTTTGTTTTCTTTTCTTTGAAGTTTAGGTAGTTGATTTATAATATAGGTAGTTTTGTTATGTTTGTTATTTTGGCTTTGCCCCCTTCTGAAATCAACACCCTTTTGTTATGTTTTTTTTTTTGGTGTTTCGAAATTTGTAAATAAAAACGTATCTTTTGCGGTAGTGGCCGTAGTCGTTTTGGGTTCTTATTGCAGCTTTTTTGGGTTTGGAGATGGCATTTCTCTCTGCCGTCACACTGCCAATTGCCACCAACCATTTATTTCTGTTCTAGGGAAGCATCTGTGTATATTTCTGTATGTGAAGGTGTCTGTGGTTTTATGTGGAAATTACGCTGCTCAAATGAAGAATATGTAAAGATGAGAGAGCTACTGAATGTACTTCAGTTTTCTTAGGTATAGCTTCTTTCATGTTTTTTTTTTTTACACATTAAATATAACTAAATATAATACCTAAAGTTTAACTAGCTCAAGTAAAACTAAAGTTTATTGGCTATGTTAATCTCTGTTGCATCTCCAGCTGTTTTCTACCATTAAAAGAAAAAAAAAAAAAACTATATTTAAAAATGTTATGCTGAAATCATTTTAGTAAATCTTTTATTTTTCGACTTCCATTTAAACTGAAATATAATATGAGCATAATTTGTATAAATATGTTTTCAGGGTGTGATTTGGTTGAGAACAGAAAGACAGTTTTAGTGACTGGATATTCAGGAGAGTCTGTGGTTCTGCCCTGCTCCTGCACTGAACTACTGACTAAACCTGAACAGATACAATGGATGTATTCGATAGAGAATAAATATAAAGAAATTTACCCAAATGAACAGATTAAGAGTTATGAGAACAGAGTCAAACTATTGAATCCAATCACTCCAGGAAATCTTTCTCTACACATATCAGCACTGACTACAGAGGACCAAGGATACTATCAGTGTTACATCTCGTCTCAGCAAGTAGTCGCTGTCAGACTTACTGTACTTTATGCTGAAAGTAGTTTTCTGTTATTTCTGTTGTCATCATTACCGTTAACTTTGTTTCTGACACTTTTGATGATACAATATGTTTTGTTGTTCCAGTGTTATATTATCACTGACAATTATTCGCTTCTGAACAGAGAAACCACATGTCTATACAATCAGTTTAACAACACATGAGCCGTCACAACAAACACAAGAACTTCCACCGCCTCAACAATCACATCACACACCACAGTGTAAGTCACAGACTTGGTTTGCTTTTCATTATTCAGTGAGCTTTACTTTAATGTCTTTTTTTTCCCCTACGAATATGATATGTCAACTACCCTGTGTGTGTTTCTCCACAGATGTTTTCATTTTAGTGACCGTGTTTTCTGTAGTGCTGTTACTGGCATTTCTGGCATCATCTTCTAGATATGGAAAGGTACATAATCACACTTATATTCACTCTTATATTGTAAAGACCATCTAATGGACCCACCCTAGCATAATTTTTAAAACATGGCGTATTGATAGATGTCAAACAAGTTGTTATAGAGCTCTGGATAAGCTTGTTTCATTTAAGCTTAAGTAGAATATTTGAACTCAGTATTTCAGTTTGAAAAAGCATTTCTATCATTTTTAATGACCAGTATTTGCTGCTGTTTAAAGATATAAGACTGTTTTCTGATGTCTGAATGAACTTGCTGGCTGTCATATGGCATATGATATATATACTTATGTGCACAATTCAGGTGTAAACACAATCTTTTTGCTCTTTCTCCAGGATGAAGTGGCATTTTCTGATGTAGTCTATGTGAAAACCTCATTTACACCAGCTCATGCACAGAATGACCCAGTAGTGCTCCCTGAATACATCAATACCAATGCTAAACAAACCTGAAAACAAAATTTGTTTGTTTGCTTTTTTAAACCTCAGAATTCATATTTACAGCGTTTAGACCAGCAATGGAGCTTATGAACCTTGCATTTTGAGAAAATAATGTACAAAAAGCCATGTGATTCAAAGCGGCAACCACTAAAGAATGAAAAATAATTCTTGCCTTTACTGTAACTGTATGTAGAATATATTGAATCTACTGCTGAGCATTTTTAAAGGACATTTTGAAACAGCCATGTATGTTTTGTGTAATTGTTTGAAGCAATAGAACTGTGCTAAATGTCTTACTATGTCTTGCTTTCTGGCAAACTGAAAAAAGTCATAATCATTGTAATGTAACTTGAAAAAGAAAACCTGCTGTTAATGGACTATTGGGTGAGGGTTGTAGGAATAAGGAAAATGTTTTCTGTCACTATTGTGTGTTGTGTGTGTTTTTCATCAAACCATTAAGTTGGTTTTGTTGTACATACAGTACTTCAGTTAAATAAAAATCTATTTGTTTTTAACTTTAAACCAAGATTATGGTTACATTATCAATTTTTTTTTATCTTCTCTAAATCTTTTAGATCATAAAAATGTTAAAAAAGCTCATGGATTCTATATTTGCTCGAAGCTTAAAGATTACAGTGTAATCAATATAGTAAGCTTTTCCAGTGTGTAATATAAAAGGAATACAATGAGTGAGCAAGAATGACTTATGATTAGTTTGTGTAATATGAATGAGTAAAAGACAGAATTAATTAGCTATAATAAAATAAGTTATATAGGGGTGGTGCAGCTTTATTGTGTGAGCATGTGCGTGACTGATATAAATACATTTATGAGTTCTGGAGAAGCATCTGTGTGAGGATGTCTGTGGTTTCATGTGGAAATGACACTGCTCAAATAAAGAATATGTAAAGATGAGAGAGCTACTGAATGTGCTCTTCAGTTTTCTTAGGTGTAGCTTCTTTCATGCTTTTTTACACATTAAATATAACAAAATATAATGACTAAAGTTTAACTAGCTCATGTATAACTAAAGTTTATTGGATATGTTAATCTCTGTTGCATCTCCAGCTTTTTTCTACAATCAAAAGAAAAAAAAAACTATATTTGTGACTATGATTTGGCAGCAGAAAGGGTTTTGTGGCCACTGACTATCAATCACACACAGCACACAGATGCAACACTGATCTATTAAGACAACATCTTGAGGCTGACAATGTCAGTGTGTGTGTACAAGTTTACCACATCTGTGGGTTTAAAGTGGCTGATGATGAATAGTGTTAAAACAGAAAAAGGAAGTAATAATACATTTTTTAAAATACAGGTTCTAAATGTTAAGTGAGACTGAACATTTTTATAGTTGAATTAACACATGGTTTATTTTTGTTCACTGTTTGCTGAGTTCTTTTTTCCATATCAAACAAGACTACATCATAGTCCATTTAGTTCCATTTCTGGAATATTGCTTCATTCTAACTTAAGCAACAGAGATTATGATGACAAAGTGCTGCTGCAGTTCCTGTGTATCATCTTAATGTCTAAATCTTTAAAATTAGATGTTGTTGATTGTTTATGACTCATTTGTTGCTTTATTTAAAGAATATCTGACCACATCTCACTAAGACATATTAAACAGGCTGTAAACAAGACTAAACTGAGATCACTGAAGACAGTCAGTGAGTGAACTGTACAACTATTGCTTAAACAGAAAAAATAGAGATGCACCATGCAAGGAAATGAAACAGAAAGCTAGAGTTTAGAAAAGTAAGAGCTTACAGGAACCAAACCATTAAGACTCTGGACTGTGTTCACTGGGACATAAAATAGAGTTGGTGAATGAATGAATGAGAACCAGTCATGAGGGACCATCTATACCTTGTCATCTTTATGTTTCATTTTAGTACAGGTGAGTTTTGAATTTTTTTTTTAATGAATGAATGAATTAATGAATCAAAGTGAGATATGAAGAATGTGGCTTTAGTTCTATAAAATAACAATTTAAAAGAAATTGTACTTTGTAATTTTTTTCTAAGATAGATTGTCTGTTCATGCCTACAGAGCTTTGAAATAATTTTTCAATTCCAAAACATTTCATTCTAAACACTCTTTGAATTCCTAAAGGAAATGACAAACAATGAAATGGAAATCTTGGCTGTTTTAGAATAAATCAGGAAGGGCTTTTTTGGAAAGTAGTGTATAGTAGTGTATAAAAGTTTCATTTGTGCATTCTAATATATATGTCTGTTATACATTTCTTTAAAGCTTCTTTGAATGCTCTGAATAAACTCTTTTGTTTGCAGGCTGTATTGTTTCAAATGTGCAGCAGACAGTAGAAATAACAGGATACACAGGTGGTTCAGTTGTGCTGCCCTGCTCCTGTGCTGATCCTCAGTCTACAGTCACGACAGTCACCTGGGAGTTTGACAATGGATACAGATGGATTAAAGTATTTGAAGATGAGAAATACAGTGGCAGACGTGTGCGGTTTAATGAACGTTCCCCAACAAATCTGTCTCTTCTCATTTCTGACCTCCGAATGAAAGACCAGGGCTACTATAAATGTCTAACTGAACCGAATACTTTTACAACTGTTGAATTAAAAGTTAAAGGTGAGTGGCAGATGTATCCTTACAAAAATCCAGGCTTTTTTGGTTGCAGCTATAATAATGTTACGCTGAAATCATTTTAGGAAATCTTTTTTTTGTTTGTTTGTTTTTTAACTTACATTTAAACTAAAATGTAAAATTAACATAATTTGTTTAAATATGTTTTCAGGGTGTGATTTGTTTGAAAACAGAAAGACAGTTGCAGTGACTGGATATTCAGGAGAGTCTGTGGTTCTGCCCTGCTCCTGCACTGAACTACTGGCTAAACCTGAAAAGATACAATGGAATTATTTCAAAGAAAATGAATATGAAGAAATTTACCCAGATGAAGAGATTGAGAGTTACAAGAACAGAGTCAAACTGTTAAATAAAACCACTCCAGGAAATCTTTCTCTACACATATCAGCGCTGACCACAGAGGACCAAGGGGGCTACCAATGTGTCGTGTCTGAACAAGAAATCAGCTTCAGACTTCGTGTTGAAGGTAGTTTTCTTCTATTCCTGTTGTCAGATCACCATTACTATTCATTTTGTTTGACGAAGAATCTGAATATTTAGAAGAACGATGTCAACTTGCAGACTTGTAGATTTTTTGTTTAATATTATTACTTAAACTTATTGGCTTCTGAACAGAAAAACCTCTTGTCCACACAACCAGTTTAACAACACATCCACCTTCACACCAAACACAAGACTCCACAACTTCACAACTTCAACCAACACCACAACAACATTTACCTCTACGTAAGTCACAGGCATTGCTTTTATTGTACAGCAGTGGTTAATATAATGTGTTTTATTATTGTCAAGTGTTTGTATTTAATTTTTAAAAATGCATGCATGGAGCTTTATGAACTCATATATTCTGTTTCTCCACAGATGTTTTCATTTTACTTGGAGTGTTTTTCTCAGTGCTTTTACTGGCATTACTGGCATTTATATGCTGGAGATGTAGAGGTACGTGAACACACATAAACACACTTCTAATAACAACTATAATAGGCTGTTATGATTAAATGACCAGCTAATGGGGCTGTACATTTAGAATTAAACAAAATAATAAGTACAAAACTGACATATTTAGTGATCAGACTGATGCATCTAATGTTTAAAATCATCATAAAAACTTCAAAATGTTAAAGGAGGAAGAAATAATAAAAAGGCCACCATTGTTGCTGAAGAGCAAAAGAGAGAACAAGACAATCAGGTGAAAACAAACTTACTGTTGCAAAACTATTACTTGACTTATTGATGCAATGTTGTGTGTGCAAACATCCATCTTTGTCTCTCTCTCCAGGATGATGTGATGTATTCTGCTGTAGTCCATGTTAAAACAGCATCCACACCAGCTCACACACACAATGACCCAACCGAGTTCACTGAATACACTCGTATTAATGTTAAACACTAAAAGAACAGTGAGCACTGAAGAATTGACACAACAGTATACTTTCGTTATGAGAATTTTCTGTAACCTCAGTTTTGTAAAGAAAACTGTTTATTGTTAGGAGGATCTTTAAGAGAGTTTAAAGCACATCAAGAATGATTGTAAAGTAGGTCTAAACAACTAAGGAAGCTGTGTTGCCTGTCTCTATTTGTAGATGTGAGCACGAATGGAGGAACAAAGAAAAATGAGTCACACACTATATGCATACACTTTTGCAAAGTGAAAAACCATAGTGTGTTGGGTTTGGTGGTTCACATATTTAAGCGTTAAAATCAGAATGAAATTATTAATGTTATAGTGAGCAATTCATGTTACTTTTTTAACTATTTTTGTGCTCGTAATTTTAATAAAAGATTCTTCAGTTATTTTGTCCACATAAACTCCCTTTCTTACAATCATCTGCAAACTCTCATTTAGATCTGCCTCCATCCATTCAACAACTGTCACTATATATATATATATATATATATATATATATAAAGTTCTTTTAAATCATGAAGTTGAGTGCATTGACCAATAGAGAATTTAAATGACAAAACAAACAATTATTAACCAGACTGTAAATCTTAGGATGTAGGATGTCCTTTTTCTTTTGTTATTGTATATATATACTTTTTTTAAATAGCACAATAGCACTAAAGACAGGAAAGAAAAAGTGATCTTGTAAACCTTATTGCTTTCTGTCTTTCAATAAAGAGTACAAATATGTGTTTAACAATTCATTAAAGTATTTGGTCACTTCAGAATAAAAATGTCCTGGTAATTTACTCACCCCCATGTCGTCCAAGATGTTCAGGTCTTTCTTTTTTAAGCCGAAATTAAGTCTTTTGAGGAAAACATTCCAGGATTTTTGTCCATATAGTGGACTTAAATGGAAGTCAATGGGTTGAAGGTCTAAATTACAGTTCTGATGCAGCGTTAAGAGGCTCTATGCGATCCCAGTCGAGAAATAAGGGAATAAGATTGAAACTGATATGCTTTTTAATAGGGGTGCGATGATAAATCGATTCGAGGATCTATTCTGCAATTCTCTCGAATCAGTTCTGAGCTTAATTTTTAACAGCAGATGGCACTGCGTGCTTTAGAAACAGCCGTACTCCGCTTGCTTCCAGTTCCCTAAACATGCACACAACCTGAACTTAAACTAATCATTTATAAAGTTCGAAAAGGTTAAACTGAATTACACAAGTGTTTAAATCGTGCTGTGTTTACATTAATCTTGCGTCATAAAAGCAGAGGTGCAAGTACATTTAATCACTTAAATTACTCAGAAGAATGCACAAGTGCTCTTCTTCTTGAGGATTTAAATGTGCGGTTAAACACTAGCCTACAACGTAGTATCACCAAGTCCGCTTTTCCCGCGAAACTGGGCTGCTTTAACACTGTTGCCTCTGGTTGTTTCATGTCTTTGGGAGTTGAAGCGACCCCAAAAACGTGATAATTGGCCCCTAAAATGTTAATTTTACCAGGGGAACCCAACCAAAAAAAAAAAAAAAACATGTAGTTTACCACGTGTAACGCTGGAGATTTTTTCCCAGGCATAACGACGATCGTGAATACAAGCGAAGATGACACACAAGCATATTCAAATAAAAGCCAACACAGATACGTTGCGTGAAACAATGTCAAATCAACGTTACTCACCTATCAAAAAGAAACAAGGCAACCTCTGCATCCGATTCGAGCCCTTTCCGCTCCTTTTTGCATCATCTGCAAGATGTACAAGACAGTGGATTTTGAAAATTTCTCATGGGGATTTAATAACTGTTGACTTTTCAGTCTGATTTAAATCTCTTTTTTTTTGGCTCATTTTATCTGTAAAAGAAAACCTGCTTAATAATTATGCACACCTAAACATAAGGAGTTTTTTACTTCCAGCTTTAATGTACAATTATATATCACTTATAAATGATTCAATACAAAAGTAATAGTAGTTATTATGATTGATGTGTTTTGGAATTAGTAAAATGTGCTTGAAAAAAAAAATATGATCAGAATATCAACTTGCCTAATAATTATGCATGTACTGTATAACTTATTTTGTTGCCTGCCATCAGTGCATGAAGAAATGTCTCCATCTACTGGGTCAACAGGAGTAGCACGATCCGAAAATGGTTTACACAAGATTAAAATTCTCTGCTGACTATTCAAACAAACAAACAACAACAAAAGAAAACCATAATAATCTGTCTTTATTAAAATCATCAGCTTTATTAATCTGACTCCAAAACCACCTGATTCATTCTCATCTGATTCGCTCCCCCTGCACTTTCACTTACACATACTGCCATGTTTTTTTTTTTTTTTTACATACATTTCATAAATATGAAAGCTAAAATATATAAAAGTTATGAATACCCACATATTCATAACTTTAATCTTTAGAAAAAAAGGTTTAATTTTTTTTCCCCACATAAATAAACATATTACTTCATCAGAAGTGTATATTTCATGCCTTCAAACATTTCACTTTTCTTACTTCTCACAGTATAGAACATTTAAATGCACCAAAAATCTTCAATTCGTATGTAGTGCTATGTTATACTTTCTTAATAAAAGTACCATTACGCAGATATTTCATAAACAACAAAACCATCACATACTTCAGCTATGCTTATTCACAGGTCACACAGTTTTACTGAGGAAGACATACTGAACCAAAACCCAGGATAGAGAGGCTCAGTGAATGTGGTCTGGACTCTGTGTAAAAGGGTCATCTTGTCAGAAATGTCATAAAAGGAAAGAGTTCCTGCTTTATAGTTGACATACACCCCTATTTTAGAGGATATTGGGCCTGAGATCTCAGTTTTATAGTTGTCATGCCAGATACAAGGAGTTGGAGAACATTCCAGACTCCAGGACTGACTGTTGTGTCCAAACCAGTGCACACGATCATGTCCTTTCCTTCCCACTTTTTCATATGAAACAGCAATATAAACCCCATATATTCCTTTTTCCCATTCAACTTCCCAGTAACAGTGTCCATTTATACTTTCTTTGCATAGCACCTGGGGCCAGAAATCAAATCTGTTTGGATGCTGAACATACGGTCGGATGGTCTCACGGCATGCTGCTTCTCTGTTGTTTTCAGAAATTCGGAGTTCATCGTGTGCAGTGGTGATGTCCAGTGTAAACCTCTGATAATCTGGAGTTAAAAGCAGACACAAAACCAGAAATGTGTGCATTTTGATTTAAGGAAACAGATTAGTGATATTTTAAAATAAATTGCAACATTGTATGCACAGTACATTATGTGCACTTACATCGTAGAAAATCCTCACTGGTTATTGGCTCTAAAGAAAATCTCAACTGGAAATTTGTAACTGCAAACATACAGATACAATTATTACTGCTAATCTATGTAAAAGTCTACTAAAAAAAATTTTCTCTCACCATTTGAAATTATTTTGTACTCCTCCATGCCAAATTTCTGGAATTCCATTTTAAGGTCAGAAAGAGATTTCTTTACAAGATCAGGTTTAATATGCTGACTGACAGTTAAGCTGGGTGAGTTCACAGATGCAGATAATGAAGAAACAGAGTGAAAATGCTGTAGAGAGAAATACCAAACAGGCATATATATTTACACTCTATTTAGACTACAAAATAAATGTTTTTACATTTAAAAATTCTCAATTTAAAGGTGTTAAGTCATTAAAAAAGTAATATACAGTATAAAGCCAAAAAGCAACAATACCTGTAGGAAATAAACATTATCATCTGTGTTTAAAAGCTTCTGTAGCTCAGCATCTCTCCTGTGGAGCTCAGCGATCTCCTGCTCCAGCTGCTCATGAAGCCGTGCAACTCGACTATGTTCCATCTTTTCTTGAGCTCTGATCAGCTCTGCTATTTCAGAGCATGTTTTCTCAATGGTGTGGATCAGCTGATTGAAGATCTTCTCATTTTCCTCTATTGCAGCCTGTGTAGAGCACTGTTAGAAAGCAGAGTGAGCTGCACTCTTAAAAATAAAGATTCCAAAAGCAGGTTTTCACAACAATACCGTAGAAGAACCACTCAAGATTCTGATGTCTAACTTTAAAAAATGAAGGAAGGAGAGGGTAGTGAATGGCGTCACAGGTTGCAAAGACCCGAGGTAGGCACTTAAAGGTAAAACCATGGACGTAACTCTTTATTTTGCTCACTGCTACTTTTTTAGCAGGTCAACAGGTCACATAAACTTAGTCAGAATAGTTCATATAACTGTACAGATTATCTGTCTTATATATTCTTCTACTCATGTTGCTCCTGCAGCGTTTGTTCTTACCTTTAGTGTATCCAAAGACTGTTTCAGCTCATCAAGCTCTTTTTGTTTGTCCTTGATTCTTTGCTGTACTTCCCTTTGCTTTTCTGCAATCTCAATCTTTGGGGGAGGGGGGAGGGGGGAAAGGGGAGGGGAAAGGGGAGGGGAAGGGGAAGGGGGAGGGGGGGCAATAAAAATATGTAGCTCATCAAGGAAGCATATTAAGTTCCCTGACTGGTCAAACTACTTCACTGCTGATCATGTGCTCTCATATGCAACTTTCTTTTTAACAGCATTTTTCAACCATTTTACCTCAAAGAACTGATGTAAACATTAAAAATCATTTGAACTCATCAAGTCAGTCATAATATGAACAAGTTCTCACCTGTTTTCCGGTTCTTTCTGTTTCAGCTTCAACCGTGTCATGTCCCTTGTGTTCCTTTAATGCGCACAAAGCACAGATACATTTCTGATCTGTGCGGCAATAGAATTCATTGAGTTTGTTGTGTTGTGAACAGTTGTTTTTCTCCAGGTATGGAGAGGCTTCAATCAGCTTGTGTTTCTTCAGATAGGACACTGTGGTGTGAGGTAACAGGTGACTTTCACAGAAGGAAGCAAGGCACATTAAACAAGTCTTGACTGCTTTGCGTTTTCTTCCAGTGCATTCGTCACACTGTACGTCTCCAGGTCCAGCATAGCTTGGATCCAAAGGATGGTTCGAAGAAGGTAGCTCCACTTTTTGCATTCTCTCCAACAGATCATCAACCTTGATGGATGTGCGTGGAACTGGCTTTGGAGTGAACATCTGTCCACAACGAGGACAGCTGTGGGATCCCTTTGGACTGAGAACACATGCCGAACAGAAGCTCTGTCCACAGTTACAAGTCACTGGATTTTTCAGTAGATCTTGACAGACTGGACAGCTAGCCTGGTCCTTTCCTGATGTCCTAATACTGATGCCTGCCATTTCAGTGAGAAAGTGGAGTGTACTATCCAGGCTCCTCTCTGAGAGTATGTGTTGCTTATTTGAGCATGATGAGCTTTTGTTTCTAGAAATGAAGTTTTCTTCATTCCATCTGCATACTTTCACTTTTGTGAAATATGCCACTTCAAGACAACCATCTCTTCCTCGTGGCAGTGGGAAACATTTAATGTCACTTGCAGTCCACTGATATTCACATAAACCTTTCCAACACAGATCAGAGTAAACGTGGCTTTAAAAAGTTTCTTCTGATCAAAAACCTCCTGGTGGGCAGAGATGACTGAGACAGTTACATATTGTATAATACTGAGTGCTGCATTTTAAACCTGACCTATTACAGTTTTTCTGAAATGCTAAAACACATTTTTTTAAACCATCACTCATTTTCTCAAAACCTTAAACACAAATCCAAATATTCAAACTAAATTTACAGAACCCTGACTCTTCTGGCAAAATCAAACAATCACTTCAAAACCGTTGCACCTTTACTCAAAATCAAACAAAGCTTTCAAATCATACACACATTAGTCAGTACTATACACACTACAGATCATTCATTAGACACTACATAAAAAAAATGGAGAACACAGTGTCCAGTGCATGTAGTTACAAAAAAAAGAGTGTTAACTGTATATAGTAATTATTTAGCAATAAAAAAGATACATAAACATACTCACACTCAAAAAACATACACACACTCCAAAGAAATCACACCTAAGTTTGGTGAATATACCAGAAAAAAAAAAGGAAAAATACACATCTATGTGCGTGTACATATATATGTATATGTATATATCTATAGCTATCTATCTATCAATCTATATTTGCAGTTTTTTTCAACTGCTTACATTTTCAAAACTTTGCCTCTATTTTTCAAAACCTTATACACAAATCCAAGATTTGCACACACAAAATGCAAAATGCCTTACATCTCTTGCAAAAAAGCACTGCATTCAAAATATCACAAACATATCTCAAAAGCAAACAATGGTCATATGTTGAAAACACCTTTTCCTTAATATTATATTTTTGGATATATCATACACACAGTGATTCAAAACCTAAAGCTCTTTCATGAGCTCCTATGTACATTTCTGTACAAGACTGGAAGTAATTGGTCTCTGCTCACCAAGACTGCATTTATTTGATCCAAAGTACAGCAAAAACAGTATTTTTTTTATTATTTTTACTATTATCTTTTCTACTATTATATTTGAATATATTTTAAAATTTCCAAAAGTTGCATTTCATCATTACTCCTGTCATATGATCATTTAGAAATCATTCTAAGATTCTGATTTGCTGCTCCAAAAACATTTATTACAGTTTTTCTCAATTGTTTAAATACATTTCTTGAAATTATGCCTCGCTTTTGCGAAACTCTAAACATAAATCCGTAACTTCTAACTCAATTCCTCGAACTTACTATATTCAGGTCAAAATGAAGCTCTCCACTCAAAACAACTCAATGTTGCTGAAAAAACAAACTTTGCTCTCAGACGTGACACACAAACCCTCAGAAACACATACACTACAACACAGATTTACACACTGATGAGATCAATTCAAAACAATATTACGAAAACTGGTAATAAGTGTTGTTTGGGGAAAAAAAAATTCACATGATGAGCACAACAAATGTATGCATTTGTCTGCAAATGTATGCACTCAATTATTTTAAATATTTATAATAATAATAAATGTTTCTTGAACAGCAAATCAGCATATTAGAATGATTTCTGAAGGATCATGTGACACTGAAGACTGGAGTAATAAAGCTGTAAATTTAGCCTTTTGTGTATATTGCAATATATTACATTTTATGTTTACGTTTACATTTTTGGATAACATAAGGCTAGGTGTGCAGAATAGAATTAAAAAAAAAAAACATTTAAAAATCTTACTGTTCAGAAACTTTTGACTTGTAGTGTAATTTTACCCATGTGTAGCTGGACAGAAACCAAACATAATTTTGAAAAAAGTGATTATTCCAAAGCATATTTCAAGGCCTATTCTAAAGCCATAATTGGTTTGTGTTAAGTAAAGCAATGAGTCTTTGCACAAGTGAGGAGTTAGTGTGAGGCACAAATAAATTAGTGTGGCATTTTGATCAGTTGTGGTTGAAAAAGGAATTCAAGATACTTCCTGTTAGATTTTTTTTTGTGTTACATAGAGAATTGTGTGTTGTGTTTTGCAAAAAGTGTTTTATGAAACTGACAACTGAGTCAAAGGCTGAGAATTAGCGTATGGTTTTGCAGATTTACTGTGTGGTTCTGGTGTTTGAGTGTCAGATTTCAGAAATTGTGTGACAAGAAAAGATTTTGTGTGTAAGCAGTTGAAAAAAACTGTAATTGTGATGATTTTGGCTCACATTTAACAAAAACCCACCAATTCACCAATCTCAACCAATTAGAATATGGTGACATGCCAATCAGCTAATCAACTCAAAACACCTGCAAAGGTTTCCTGAGCCTTGAAAATGGTCTCTCAGTTTGGTTCACTAGGCTACACAATCATGTGGAAGACTGCTGATCTGACAGTTGTCCAGAAGACAATCATTGACACCCTTCACATTGCCAAAGAAGCAGGCTGTTCACAGAGTTCTGTATCCAAGCATGTTAACATAAAGTTAAGTGGAAGGAAAAAGTGTGGAAGAAAAAGATGCACAACCAACCAAGAGAACCACAGCCTTGAGATGCTTGTCAAGCAAAATCGATTCAAGAATTTGGGTGAACTTCAAGGAATGGACTGAGGCTGGGGTCAAGGCATCAAGAGCCACCACACACAGACGTGTCAAGGAATTTGGCTACAGTTGCCATATTCTTCTTGTTAAGCCACTCCTGAATTTTTCACAACTTGCTGGCTGTCATTATGGCATATGATATATATATGCTTATGTGTGCAGTTCAGGTGTAAATGCAATCTTTTTGCTCTTTCTCCAGAATGAAGTAGCATTTTTTGACGTAATCTGTTAAAACCTCATTTACACCAGCTCATGCACAGAATGACCTAATGGTGCTCCCTGAATATGTCAATACCAATGCTAAACAAACCAGAAAACAAGATTTATTTGTTTTTTAAACTTCAGAATTCATATTTACAGCATTTAGACCAGCAATGGAGCTTATGAACCTTGCATTTTGAGAAAATAATGTACAAAAAGCCATGTGATTCAAAGTGGCAACCACTAAAGAATGAAAAATAATTCTTGCCATTACTGTAACTGTATGTAGAATGTATCTCTATCGCTGAGCATTTTTGAGTGACATTTTGAAACAGCCATGTATGTTTTGTGTAATTGTTTTTGTTTGAAGCAAAAGAACTGTGCTAAATGTCTTACGATGTCTTGCTTTCTGGCAAACTGGAAAAAAAAAGTCATAATCATTGTAATGTAACTTTAAAAAGCAAACCTGCTGTTGGACTATTGGGTGAGGGTTGTATTAGTGTCAACAAGAATAGAGTGTTGCGTCTGGAGCCGTAAGGTTCCTTTGTTGTGTCTTATGATTTGTGTTTGGGTCTCTCTCTCTCTCTTTCTTCTCTCTCTCCCTGCAGAACCAGTGTCTCCACCTGTGCTTAATTAGAGCTCTGTGGTGATTGGGTGATGGGAGACGAGGGAGAGAGTATTTAAACTACAGCTTCCTTCAGACCAGTAGTTGGTGGTGGCTGGATGTGTGTGGCGGCTGAGGGATTGTCCTCTCCTCCTGACAGATTTTGTGAAACCTTAGCTTGGTGATTTGGTGTATCTCTTTGGTGTATCTTAGCTTGGTGATTTGGTGTATCTGTCTCTCAACTGTGTGATAATTGTTCAAGTAGTACCTCTGCTCATTGTCCCTCTGATTACATCTGATTGAGACTTTTTTTTTGAAAGAGAAGTGGTTTATTGTAAATATTGTAATTTTAGTTCATGTTTGGGTTTAGTAGGAAGGTCAACACGTTCTCACTCCAAACTCGTCACATATTGACGATTGAGCAGGGCCCCTTTGGCGTCACTTCTGGACGGGTACCCCTTTAGCGTCATTTCTCTACATACAGGGTCCTCCAGTACTTAACATAAGAAACCCTTAGCGGTCAATGTACTGACGCGAAGGGCACGGGGAATTTTATCGTCATGATTAAATTATATATTGGGTAATAATATTGCTATTATTGCACATTTATATTACACTATATACACATTGAACCCAACCTCTGCCCCTAAACCTAACCATTTGTCAATAAAACACAAGATATAACAGGCAATTACAACTATATTCATAATTTATTCAAAAAGTATTAATATTCCAAGGGTTCCAAAGCAAAACGATTGATTTGTGAGAAGAATAGACGCGATCGCCGTCTCCGTCTGCCGTTCTGTGTGCTGCACTGCAGTCTGTCTGTGTTTGAATTCAAAAAATGCCGCCAGAAGAAGCAAGCCTTGGTTGTGAAATGCTGTTGGCTCTTGGGTGTCTCGTGACCAATTGTGTCATGCTGTTGTGAAATGCCATTGGCTCGTATGTGTCTCGTGACCGATTGCGTCATGCTAATGCTCGGGTGTATCTTCTTGAATGAGATGTGAGCGCGTTAACGGAGCGGGATCATTTTCAGCGATTAAAACCTTCTGTTATTCGCATAATGATATCGTAAGGCTTCAGAAGACTCGGAATGCAACAGGACTTGTTTGTAATGCTTTTATACTGCTTGTTTATGGTCAGTTTTTGCAATAAATACCTGTGACTGTACTTATATTTGTATGTTGCGTGTTTCATATTGTTCAGAAGTGGGTAGGTTTAGGGTAGGGGTGGGGTTAGGTGCTCCAATGAACGTATATATTTATATAAAATAATTTCTATTTTTACAAATGCATGCAAACCTTAAATTAAGACAAACAACTGAAAACAGTGGAGCGACGCCAAGGGGTCCTGACCAATCGTCAATATGTGACGCCTTGGGAGCAAAATGGGTGCCATTTTGTTTTCTAGCACATATTTTCTCTTGGTTATGTTAGTTAGAGAGTTAGTTTAATCTGCTTTATTTTATTTTGTTTTCTTTGAAATTTAGGTAGTTGATTTATAATATAGGTAGTTTTGTTATGTTTGTTATTTTGGCTTTGCCCCCTTTCTGAAGTCAACACCCTTTTGTTATGTTTTTTTTTTTTATTTTTTTGTCACGCTGCCAATTGCCACCAACCATTTATTTCTGTTCTAGGGAAGCATCTGTGTATATTTCTGTATGTGAAGGTGTCTGTGGTTTCATGTGGAAATTACGCTGCTCACATGAAGAATATATAAAGGTGAGAGAGCTACTGAATGTACTCTTCAGTTTTCTTATGTATAGCTCCTTTAATGTTTTTTTTTTACACATTAAATATAACTAAATATAATACCTAAAGTTTAACTAGCTCAAGTAAAACTAAAGTTTATTGGCTATGTTAATCTCTGTTGCATCTCCAGATGTTTTCTACCATTAAAAGAAAAAAAAAAAAAACAAACTATATTTGTGACTATGATTTGGCAGCAGAAAGGGTTTTGTGGCCACTGACTATCAATCATACACAGCACACAGATGCAACACTGATCTATTATGACACAACATCTTGAGGCTGGCAATGCCAGTGTGTGTGCACAAGTTTACCACATCTGTAGGTTTAAAGTGGGCTGATGATGATTAGTGTTACAACAGAAAAAGGAATTAACAATACATTTTTAAAATACAGGTTATAAATGTTAAGTGAGACTGAACGTTTTTATACTTGATTTAACGCATGGTTTATTTTTGTTTAGAGTTTGCTGAATTAATTTTTTTTTTTCCATATCAAAAAAAGACTGAACTACATCATAGTCCATTTAGTTCCATTTCTGGAATATTGCTTCATTCTAATTTAAGCAACAGAGATTATGATGACAAAGTGCTGCATGCAGTTCCTGTGTATCATGTCTAAATCTTTAAAAGTAGAGGTTGTTGATTTATTTGTTGACTCATTTGTTGCTTTATTTAAAGAATATCTGACCACCTCTCACTAAGACAGTCCTGCAGTTGAATATATTAAACAGGCTGCAAACAAGAAAAGCAATTGAAGATCACTGTAGACAGTCAGTAAGTGAACGGTACAGAAAAAATAGAGACGCACCATACAATGAAATGAAACCGGAAACTAGAGTTTAGAAAAGTAAGAGCTTACAGGATTCAAACCATTAAGACTCTGGACTGTGTTCACTGGGACATAAAATAGAGTTGGTAAATGAATGAATGAGAACCAGTCATGAGGGACCACTTATACCTTTTCATCTTTATGTTTCATTTCAGTACAGGTGAGTTCTTTTTTTGTTTTTTTTGAATGAATGAATGAATGAATGAATAAATGAATGAATCAAAGTGAGATATGAAGAATGTGGCCTTCTATAAAATAACAATTTAAAAATAACTATTAAAACTATTTATTTATTTATTTATTTATTTAAATGAAGCATTAACCCCTACTGGTGATAAAAAAAAATTACAAATTGTAGTTTGTAATTTTTTTCTTAGATAGATTGTCTGTTCATGCCTACAGTTTTGAAATAATTTTTCAATTCCAGAACATTTAATTCGAAACACTCTTTGAATTCCTAAAGGAAATGACAAACAATGAAATGGAAATCTTGGTTGTTTTAGAATAAATCAGGAAGGGAGCTTTCTCTAAATGTATAAAACACATAGTGTATAAAAGTTGAATTTGTGCAGTCTGATATACATGGCTGTTTTTTATAAACATTTCTTTAAAGCTTCTTTGCATGCTCTGAATAAACTCTTTTGTTTGCAGGCTGTATTGTTTCAAATGTGCAGCAGACAGTAGAAATAACAGGATACACAGGTGGTTCAGTTGTGTTGCCCTGCTCCTGTGCTGATCCTGAGTCTACAGTCACGACAGTCACCTGGGAGTTTGACAGTGGAAACAGATGGATTAAAGTATTTGAAGATAAGAAATACAGTGGCAGACGTGTGCGGTTTAATGAACGTTCCCCAACAAATCTGTCTCTTCTTATTTCTGACCTCCGAATGAAAGACCAGGGCTACTATAAATGTCTGACTGAACTGAATACTTTTACAACTGTTGAATTAAAAGTTAAAGGTGAGTGGCAGATGTATCCTTACAAAAATCCAGGCCTTTTTGGTTGCAACTATAATAATGTTACGCTGAAATCATTTTAGGAAATCTTTTTTTTTTTTTTTAACTTACATTTAAACTAAAATGTAAAATTAACATAATTTGTTTAAATATGTTTTCAGGGTGTGATTTGGTTGAGAAAGGAAAGACAGTTGCAGTGACTGGATATTCAGGAGAGTCTGTGGTTCTGCCCTGCTCCTGCACTGAACTACTGGCTAAACCTGAAAAGATACAATGGAATTATTTCAAAGAAAATGAATATGAAGAAATTTACCCAGATGAACAGATTAAGAGTTACAAGAACAGAGTCAAACTGTTAAATAAAACCACTCCAGGAAATCTTTCTCTACACATATCAGCGCTGACCACAGAGGACCAAGGGGGCTACCAATGTGTCGTGTCTGAACAAGAAATCAGCTTCAGACTTCATGTTGAAGGTAGTTTTCTTTTATTCCTGTTGTCAAATCACCATTACTATTCATTTTGTTTTACGAAGAATCTGAATATTTAGAAGAACGATGTCAACTTGCAGACTTGTAGATTTTTTGTTTAATATTATTACTTAAACTTATTGGCTTCTGAACAGAAAAACCTCTTGTCCACACAATCTGTTTAACAACACATCAACCTTCACACCAAACACAAGACTCCACAACTTCACAACTTCAACCAACACCACAACAACATTTACCTCTACGTAAGTCACAGGCATTGCTTTTATTGTACAGCAGTGGTTACTATAATGTGTTTTCTTATTGTCAAGTGTTTGTATTTAACTTTTAAAAATGCATGCATGGAGCTTTATGACCTCATATATTCTGTTTCTCCACAGATGTTTTCATTTTACTTGGAGTGTTTTTCTCGGTGCTTTTACTGGCATTTATATGCTGGAGATGTAGAGGTACGTGAACACACATAAACACACTTCTAATAACAACTATAATAGGCTATTATGATTAAATGACCAGCTAATGGGGCTGTACATTTTTGAATTAAACAAAATAATAAGTACAAAACCAATTAAAAGCTGACATATTTAGTGATCAGACTGATGCATCTAATGTTTAAAATCATCATCAAAACTTCAAAATGTTAAAGGAGTAAGAAATGATAAAAAGGCCACCATTGTTGCTGAAGAGCAAAAGAGAGAACAAGACAATCAGGTGAAAACAAACTTACTGTTGCAAAACTATTACTTGACTTATTGATACAATGCTGTGCGTGCATCTTTGTCTCTCTCTCAAGGATGATGTGATGTATTCCGCTGTAGTCTATGTTAAAACAGCATCCACACCAGCTCACACACACAATGACCCAGCAGAGTTCACTGAATACACTCGTATTAATGTTAAACACTAAAAGAACAACAGTGAGCACTGAAGAATTGACACAACAGTATACTTTTGTTATGAGAATTTTCTGTAACCTCAATTTTGTAAAGAAAATTGTTTATTGTTAGGAGGATCTTTAAGAAAGTTTAAAGCACATCAAGAATGATTGTAAAGCAGGACTAAACAACTAAGGAAGCTGTGTTGCCTGTCTCTATTTGTAGATGTGAGCACGGACAGAGGAACAAAGAAAAATGAGTCACACACTATATGCATACACTTTTGCAAAGTGACAAACCATAGTGTGTTGGGTTTGGTGGTTCACATATTTAAGCGTTAAAATCAGAATAAAATGATTAATGCTATAGTGAGCAATTCATGTTACTTTTCCAATTCATGTTGCTTTTTTAACTATTTTTGTGCTCGTAATTTTAATAAAAGATTCTTCAGTTATTTTGTCCACTCCCTTTCTTACAATTGTCTGCAAACTCTCATTTAGATCTGCCTCCATCCATTCAACAACTGACTGATGGGACCAAGTTCTGCCCTTTTGTTTCTCTTTCAGTAATCCATTTCACTTGGATATATATATATATATATATATATATATATATATATATATATATATATATATATATATATATATATATATATATATATATATATATATCACACACACGGACAAAATTGTTGGTACCCTTCGGTCAATGAAAGAAAAACTCACAATGGTCACAGAAAGAACTTTAATCTGACAAAAGTAATAATAAATAAAAATTCTATGAATGTTAACCAATGAAAGTCAGACATTGCTTTTCAACCATGCTTCAACGGAATTATTTAAAAAAAATAAACTCATGAAACAGGCCTAGACAAAAATGATGGTACCCCTAACTTAATATTTTGTTGCACAACCTTTTAAGGCAATCACTGCAATCAAACGATGCCTGTAACTGTCAATGAGATTTCTGCACCTCTCAGCAGGCATTTTGGCCCACTCCTCATGAGCAAACTGCTCCAGTTGTTTCCGGTTTGAAGGGCGCCTTTTCCAGACGGCTTGTTTCAGCTCCTTCCAAAGATGCTCAATAGGATTGAGGTCAGGGCTCATAGAAGGCCACTTTAGAATAGTCCAATGTTTTCCTCTTAGCCATTCTTGGGTGTTTTTAGCTGTGTGGTTTGGGTCATTGTCCTGTTGCAAGACCCATGACCTGCGACTGAGACCAAGCTTTCTGACACTTGCCAGCACATTTCTCTCTAGAATCCCTTGATAGTCTTGAGATTTCATTGTACCCTTCAAGACACCCTGTGCCAGATGCAGCAAAGCAGCCCCAGAACATAACAGAGCCTCCTCCATGTTTCACAGTAGGGACAGTGTTCTTTTCTTGATATGCTTCATTTTTCCATCTGTGAACACGGAGTTGATGTGCCTTGGCAAAAAGTTCCATTTTTGTCTCATCTGTCCTTAGGACATTCTCCCAGAAGCTTTGTGGCTTGGACCTTCACCTTGGATCTCTTTAGAAGTCTTTCTGGGCTCTTTTGTTACCATTCGGATTATCCATCTCTTTGATTTGTCATCAATTTTCCTCCTGCGGCCACGTCCAGGGAGGTTGGCTACAGTCCCATGGATCTTAAATTTCTAAATAATATGTGCAACTGTAGTCACAGGAACATCTAGCTGCTTGGAGATGCTCTTATAGCCTTTACCTTTAACATGCTTGTCTATAATTTTCTTTCTAATCTCCTGAGACAACTCCTTCCTTCGCTTCCTCTGGTCCATGTTGAGTGTGGTACACACCATGTCACCAAACAACACAGTGACTACCTGGAGCCCTATATATAGGCCCACTGACTGATTACAAGATTGTAGACACCTGTGATGCTAATTAGTGGACACACCTTGAATTAACATGTCCCTTTGGTCACATTATTTTCAGTCTTTTCTAGGGGTACCATCATTTTTGTCTAGACCTGTTCCATGAGTTTATTTTTTTAAATAATTCCGTTGAAGCATGGTTGAAAAGCAATGTCTGACTTTCATTGGTTAACATTCATGGAATTTTTATTTATTATTACTTTTGTCAGATTAAAGTTATTTCTGTGACCACTGTGAGTTTTTCTTTCATTGACCGAAGGGTACCAACAATTTTGTCCACGTGTGTATATAGATATATATATAAAGTTCTGTTAAATCATGAAGTTGAGTGCATTGACCAATAGAGAATTTAAATGACAAAACAAACAATTATTAACCAGACTGTAAATCTTAGGATGTCCTTTTTCTTTTGTTATTGTATATATATACTTTTTTTAAATAGCACAATTCTAAAGACAGGAAAGAAAAAATAATATTGTAAACCTTATTGCTTTCTGTCTTTCAATAAAGAGTACAAATATGTGTTTAACAATTCATGAAAGTATTTGGTCACTTCAGAATAAAAATGTCCTGGTAATTTACTCACCCCCATGTCGTCCAAGATGTTCAGGTCTTTCTTTTTTAAGCCGAAATTAAGTCTTTTGAGGAAAACATTCCAGGATTTTTGTCCATATAGTGGACTTAAATGGAAGTCAATGGGTTGAAGGTCTAAACTGCAGTTCCGATGCAGCTTCAAGAGGCTCTATGCGATCCCAGTCGAGAAATAAGGGAATAAGATTAAAATTGATATGCTTTTTAATAGGGATGCGATGATAAATCGATTCGAGGATCTATTCTGCGATTTTCCGAATGCATCACAATTCTCTCTTCAATCAGTTTTGAGCTTAGTTTTTAACAGCAGATGGCACTGCGTGCTTTAGAAACAGCCGTATTTTACCCCGTGTAACGCGATTTTTTTCTGGAGATTTTTTCCCAGGCATAACGACGACTGTGAATATAAGCGAAGATGACACACAAGCATATTCAAATAAAAGCCAACACAGATACGTTGCGTGAAACAATGTCAAATCAACGTTACTCACCTATCAAAAAGAAACAACACAACCTCTGCATCCGATTCGAGCCCTTTCCGCTCCTTTTTGCATCATCTGCAAGATGTACAAGACAGTGGATTTTGTAGGACAGGAATTTGGGACAGTATAGCTGTCCAAAGTGTGACAAAAAGTCACAGAATAGTCAATGTGATCACCAATTAGGCTTTTAATGCACAAGATTTTCACAAAAAAAAAAAAAAAGTTTTTGTATTCCTCTGTGCTGCGTAGGTCTTTCAGCATAACAGGACCTGTGTACAACAAAAACTGTCTAAGCTAGTAGGCTGCAGTTCTGGAAAATGGTGGCACTGGAGACTAAAGGGTTCCTAATGGTTTTACACCTACTTCTTCACATTAATTCATTATTTCTTTTGCAGTTAACGTGTCTTTTCTTCCCCACCTTTTTTTTTTTTTTTTCTGATTCTGCTGACGCAATAAGCATTGTCCTGTCCGAGGGTCATGCCTTGACTTAGCAATTTCTGTATTGCATTAGTTTTGAAAATTTCTCATGGGGATTTAATAATTGTTGACTTTTCAGTCTGATTTAAATCTCTTTTTTGGCTCATTTAAAAGAAAAGCTTAATAATTATACACACCTAAATATAAGGAGTTTTTTACTTCCAGCTTTAATGTACAATTATATATCACTTATAAATGATTAAATACAAAAGTAATGGTAGTTATTAAGATTGATGTGGTTTGGAATTAGTAAAATGTGCTTAAAAAAAATATGATCAGAATATCAACTTGCCTAATAATTATGCATGTACTGTATTACTTATTTTGTTGCCTGCCATCAGTGCATGAAGAAATGTCTCCATCTACTGGGTCAACAGGAGTAGCACGATCCGAAAATGGTTTACACAAGATTAAAATTCTCTGCTGACTATTCAAACAAACAAACAACAACAAAAGAAGACCATAATAATCTGTCTTTATTAAAATCATCAGCTTTATTAATCTGACTCCAAAACCACCTGATTCATTCTCATCTGATTCGCTCCCCCTGCACTTTCACTTACACATACTGCCATGCTTTTTTTTACATACATTTCATAAATATGAAAGCTAAAATATATTAAAGTTATGAATACCTGCATATTCATAACTACAATCTTTAGAAAAAATGTTAACATTTTTTTTTTCACATAAATAAACATATTACTTCACCATAAGTGTATATTTCATGCCTTCAAACATTTCACTTTTCTAACTTCTCACAGTATAGAACATTTAAATGCACCAAAAATCTTCAATTCGTATGTAGTGCTGTGTTTTACTTTCTTAATAAAAGTACCATTACGCAGATATTTCATAAACAACAAAAGCATCACATACTTCAGCTATGCTTATTCACAGATCACACAGTTTTACTGAGGAAGACATACTGAACCAAAACCCAGGATAGAGAGGCTGAGTGAATGTGGTCTGGACTCTGTGTAAAAGGGTAATCTTGTCAGAAATGTCATAAAAGGAAAGAGTTCCTGCTTTATAGTTGACATACACCCCTATTTTAGAGGATATTGGGCCTGAGATCTCAGTTTTACTGTTGCCATGCCAGATACAAGGAGTTGGAGAACATTCCAGACTCCAGGACTGACTGTTGTGTCCAAACCAGTGCACACGATCATGTCCTTTCCTTCCCACTCTTTTATATGAAACAGCAATATAAACCCCATATATTCCTTTTTCCCATTCAACTTCCCAATAACATTGTCCAGTTATACTTTCTTTGCATAGCACCTGGGGCCAGAAATCAAATCTGTTTGGATGCTGAACATACGGTCGGATGGTCTCACGGCATGCTGCTTCTCTGTTGTTTTCAGAAATTCGGAGTTCATCGTGTGCAGTGGTGATGTCCAGTGTAAACCTCTGATAATCTGGAGTTAAAAGCAGACACAAAACCAGAAATGTGTGCATTTTGATTTAAGAAAACAGATTAGTGATATTTTAAAATAAATTGCAACATTGTATGCACAGTACATTATGTGCACTTACATCGTAGAAAATCCTCACTGGTTATTGGCTCTAAAGGAAATCTCAACTGGAAATTTGTAACTGCAAACGTACAGATAAAATTATTATTGCTAATCTATGTAAAAGTTTCATTAATTTTTTTTTCTCTCACCATTTGAAATTATTTTGTTCTCCTCCATGCCAAATTTCTGGAATTCCATTTTAAGATCAGAAAGAGATTTCCTCACAAGATCAGGTTTAATATGCTGACTGACAGTTAAGCTGGGTGAGTTCACAGATGCAGATAATGAAGAAATAGACTGAAAATGCTGTAGAGAGAAATACCAAACAGGCATATATATTTACACTGTATTTAGACTACAAAATAAATGTTTTTACATTTAAAAATTCTCAATTTAAAGGTGTTAAGTCATTAAAAAAGTAATATACAGTATATAGCCAAAAAGCAACAATACCTGTAGGAAATAAACATTATCATCCGTGTTTAAAAGCTTCTGTAGCTCAGCATCTCTCTTGTGGAGCTCAGCGATCTCCTGCTCCAGCTGCTCATGAAGCCGTGCAACTCGACTATGTTCCATCTTTTCTTGAGCTCTGATCAGCTCTGCTATTTCAGAGCATGTTTTCTCAGTGGTGTGGATCAGCTGATTGAAGATCTTCTCATTTTCCTCTATTGCAGCCTGTGTAGAGCACTGTTAGAAAGCAGAGTGAGCTGCACTCTTAAAAATAAAGATTCCAAAAGCAAGTTTTCACAACAATACCATAGAAGAACCATTCAAGGTTCTTCAAAGAACATTTCAGTGAGCAGTTCTTAAACAAACTATTATTTTCTTTGTGTGAAGAATATTTTAATAATATAAAAAACATTTTCTGCTATGAAGAACCTTTTGTGGAATGGAAAGGTTACATGAATGTTAAAGGCTCTACATTGAACTGTTGATGTCAATAAAAAAACTTAAGCTGTAATGAAAAACTATTGCATTCAAATTCATATTTCATTTAGTAACATATAATTACAATTTTAGGTAAAGTAAAGTGTAAATTCTACCAAGAACATGTAGAAGTCTGACTCTTAAATGCATGGAAGCTTCGCCAAACATTATTACATACTTCCACTTATTCTTCAACATGTTAGTAAACCTATGGAGGAGACATCCGGTTCATTAGCCGCGGGAAATAAGGAGAAGAATAACAACGTGCAGTAAATGGTAAAACTGTTTGCACTACAAACCCGTGTGTTTATAATTATGGTAAAACATTAAAATAATATGGTAAGACATATCAATCTGCAATATCAAGCAGCAAAACGAGCTGTCTTGTACAGCTAAAAATAGCTGGACATGGATGATACCGGAAGCCAGACCCATACAATTTAAAAATGGCTGTGCCTGCTCTTATGGGAAAAATAAGGAGGATAAATCCAATACGGATGGATCGCTAACTGCTGCAGTAGAAACAGTAAAATATAAATGAAACTCTTTTGATATTTCAAGAACAACTACAAAAGAATAAAACAAAGCATATGTTGTTAACCTTTTGAAATGTAGAATCAGCAATTTGAGCAGATGATTTTACCAACACCGTAATCGTCAGAGCGCACTTCCCCAGTACATTTATCATCTGGCCCATATTCACGATCTCAACCATATTCTCAAAACTATCGCTGACAGCTTATTTACCACATTCATCATCAAATGACAATTACACTTATATTTCATTGCGTACAGTAGTTAGGCTACTTTCATGCCAGTTCAGTTTTTGCTGATGATATTCGTTTGTTTTATGCCTGCGGTGATTTTGAGTGAAACATCAAGTCATCATTGTCTATTAAACAGTGCCATCTTGAGGAATAAAGGTGAATTGCACTTACTGAGTCTTTAGATATTTAATTTTTCTTTTTGCGCTGGAAAAATATTTTTACACTATTACATAGGCCTACCTCGGGTCACTCAAGACCCTATACAATTTTTACAAAAAAATAATCAGAAAACAGACATTATATTATAATTGTGTTATTTTTGTCTTGTTATAGCTAATGTTTATAATGAATAGATTGAGGAATTCTAAGAAAGTTGATGTCTAACTTTAAAAAATGAAGGAGGGGGAGGGTAGTGAATGGCGTCACGGGTTGCTAAAGACCCAAGGTAGGTATTTAAGGGTAAAACCATGGATGTAACTCTTTATTTTGCTCACTGCTACTTTTTTAGCAAGTCAACAGGTCACATAAACTTAGTCAGAACAGTTCATATAACTGTACAGATTATTTTCTAATGTGTTTATCTATCTTATCTATTTATCTACTCATGTTTGCTCCTGTAACGGTTGTTCTTACCTTTAGTGTATCCAAAGACTTCAGCTCATCCAGCTCTTTTTGTTTGTCCTTGATTCTTTGGTGTACTTCCCTTTGCTTTTCTGCAATCTCAATCTTTAGGTGAAAAAAACGATAAAAATCTGTAGCTCATCAAGGAAGCATATTAAGTTCCCTGACTGGTCAAACTAGTTTACTGCTGATCATGTGCTCTCATATGCAACTTTCTTTTTAACAGCATTTTTTAACCATTTTACCTCAGAGAACTGATGTAAACATTAAAAATCATTTGAACTCATCAAGTCAGTCATAACATGAACAAGTTCTCACCTGTTTTCTGGTTCTTTCTGTTTTAGCTTCAACCACGTCATGTCCCTTGTGTTCCTTTAACGCGCACAAAGCACAGATACATTTCTGATCTGTGCGGCAATAGAATTCATTGAGTTTGTTGTGTTGTGAACAGTTGTTTTCCTCCAGATATGGAGAGGCTTCAATCAGCTTGTGTTTCTTCAGATAGGACACTGTGGTGTGAGGTAACAGGTGACTTTCACAGAAGGAAGCAAGGCACATTAAACAAGTCTTGACTGCTTTGCGTTTTCTTCCAGTGCATTCGTCACACTGTACGTCTCCAGGTCCAGCATAGCTTGAATCCAAAGGATGGTTCGAAGAAGGTAGCTCCACTTTTTGCATTCTCTCCAACAGATCATCAACCTTGATGGATGTGCGTGGAACTGGCTTTGGAGTGAACATCTCTCCGCACCGAGGACAGCTGTGGGATCCGTTTGGACTGAGAACACACGCCGAACAGAAGCTCTGTCCACAGTTACAAGTCACTGGATTTTTCAGTAGATCTTGACAGACTGGACAGCTAGCCTGGTCCTTTCCTGATGTCCTAATACTGATACCTGCCATTTCAGTGAGAAAGTGGAGTGTACTATCCAGGCTCCTCTCTGAGAGTATGTGTTGCTTATTTGAGCATGATGAGCATTTGTTCTCAGAAATGAAGTTTTATTCATTCCATCTGCATACTTTCACTTCTGTGAAATATGCCACTTCAAGACAACCATCTCTTCCTCGTGGCAGTGGGAAACATTTAATGTCACTTGCAGTCCACTGATATTCACATGGACCTTTCCAACACAGATCAGAGTAAACCTGGCTTTAAAACATTTGGTGGGCAGAGATGACTGAGAAAGTTACATATTGTATAATACTGAGTGCTGCTTTTTAAGCCTGGCCTATTAAAATTGGTGTATAGTACCAAACTAGTGTATATACATGTTTTACTTTATGATGCTTACATTACATAAAATGAAAAAAAAAAAAAAACAACAAACTGTGATCTAAAAAATAATATTAGACTGCTGGTCACAAACATACAGTACCTTAAATCTCTAATGTCTGAATGTCATTCATACTGGAAGTGGCACTAAAATAATAACACACCCACTGAAACTTGGTGTAATGGAAACTGTCAATGACAAACACTGCTTAAATAGGAAAAGAGAGATGCATTAGGTTATGGAGAGAAAAGAAACAGGAAGTTGTAGTTTCTAAGGAGTAACAGAGAAAACAAAGAATTAAGACACTGTTAACAAACTGATTGAAAACCAACCATGAGGGACCGTTTATATATTTTCTTCTTTATGCTTCACTGCAGTACCGGCAAGTTTATTTTTTGCATTATTTAAGAGGACTGTGAGATCAGTGAATAATGAATATAGATCTGGTTTAAAACAGTACAAAAACAGGATCTGATGATATCTGAGTAACATTGTCGTGTTCATTAAATACTATTAAAGTTTAAATGATGCTTGAACCCCTAAAAACACGTAATATTCACAAAATATTACAATTAAAAAAAAAAAAAAAACAGCTTCTCAGCCTTTATTCTTCCTGGTTATTATATATTCCAGTAAAGCTCACCTGAATGCTCTGAATAAACTATTTTGTTTGTAGGTTGTATCGTTTCAAATGTGAAGCAGACGACAGAAATAACAGGATACACAGTTGTGCTGCCCTGCTCCAGTGCTGACCCGCAGTCTACAACCACAACATTTACCTGGCAGTTTCAAAGCAGTGGAAATCAAATGATTGAAGAATTTGAAGATGAGAAATACAGTGGCAGACTTTAACTGTTTAATGAACATTTTCCAAAAGATCTGTCTCTTCTCATTTCTGACCTCAGAACGAATGACCAGGGCTATTATAAGTGTCTGACTAAACAAAATTTTACATATGTTCACTTTCACATCCAATGACCTTTGAGTTTCCCTTGTACTTTAATATATTCTAAGCCATTCATTGTGTTTTTTGTATGCAACTGTATTTATTATATGTTATGCTGATATTATTTTACGAAAGTGGTTTTTACTGCAGTTTGAACTGAAATATATATGTTTCCAGGGTGTGATTTGGTTGAAAACGGAAAGACAGTTGCAGTGACTGGATATTTAGGAGAGTCTGTGGTTCTGCCCTGCTCCTGCACTGATTACAGTGTAATCAATATAGTAAGCTTTTCCAGTGTGTAATATAAAAGGAATAGTGAGCAAAAATTACTTATGATTAGTTTGTTTAATAGGAATGAGTCAAAGACAGAATTAATTAGCTATAATAAAAGAAGTTATATAGGGGTGGTGCAGCTTTATTGTGTGAGCATGTGCGTGACTGATATAAATACATTTATGAGTTCTAGAGAAGCATCTGTGTGAGGATATCTGTGGTTTCATGTGGAAATGACACTGCTCAAATGAAGAATATGTAAACTAAATATATGGACTAAAGTTTAACTAGCTCATGTATAACTAAAGTTTATTGGATATGTTAATCTCTGTTGCATCTCCAGCTCCTTTTTACAATCAAAAGAAGAAAAAAAAAACTATATTTGTGACTATGATTTGGCAACAGAAAGGGTTTTGTGGCCACTGACTATCAATCATACACAGCACACAGATGCAACACTGATCTATTATGACACAACATCTTGAGGCTGGCAATGCCAGTGTGTGTGTACAAGTTTACCACATCTGTGGGTTTAAAGTGGGCTGATGATGATTAGTGTTACAACAGAAAAAGGAAGTAATAATACATTTTTTAAAAAAACAGGTTCTAAATGTTAAGTGAGACTGAAAGTTTTTATACTTAAATTAACACATGGTTTATTTTTGTTCACTGTTTGCTGAGCTATTTTTCTCCATATCAAACAAGACTACATCATAGTCCATTTAGTTCCATTTCTGGAATATTGCTTCATTCTAACTTAAGCAACAGAGATTATGATGACAAAGTGCTGCTGCAGTTCCTGTGTATCATCTTAATGTCTAAAATTTTTAAAATTAGATGTTGTTGATTTATGACTCTTTATTTAAAGAATATCTGACCACATCTCACTAAGACATATTAAACAGGCTGTAAACAAGAACAGCAACTGAAGCTCACTGAAGACAGTCAGTGAGTGAACTGTTCAAATATTGCTTAGAAAAAAATAGAGATGCACCATGCAAGGAAATGAAACAGAAAGCTGGAGTTTAGAAAAGTAAGAGCTTACAGGAACCAAACCATTAAGACTCTGGAGTGTGTTCACTGGGACATAAAATAGAGTTGGTGAATGAGTGAATGAGAACCAGTCATGAGGGACCACTTATACCTTTTCATCTTTATGTTTCATTTCAGTACAGGTGAGTTCTTTTTTTTATTATTTATTTTTTATTTATTATTTATTTATTTGAATGAATGAATCAAAGTGAGATATGAAGAATGTGGCTTTAGTTCTATAAAATAACAATTTAAAAATAACTATTAAAACTATTTTTAAAAATGAAGCATTAACCTCTACTGGTGATAAGAGAAATTTACAAATTGTACTTTGTAATTTTTTTCTAAGATAGATCGTCTGTTCATGCCTACAGAGTTTTGAAGTAATTTTTCAATTCCAAAACATTTCATTCGAAAAACTCTTTGAGTTCCTAAAGGAAATGACAAACAATGAAATGGAAATCTTGGCTGTTTTAGAATAAATCAGGAAGGGAGCTTTCTTTTTTGGAAGGTAGTGCATAAAAATTGCATTTGTTCATTCTAATATACATATCTGTTACACATTTCTTTAAAGCCTCTTTGAATGCTCTAAATAAACTCTTTTGTTTGCAGGCTGTATTGTGTCAGATGAGCAGCAGACAGTAGATATAACAGGATACACAGGCGGTTCGGTTGTGTTGCCCTGCTCCTGAGCTGATCCTCAGTCTACAGTCACGACAGTCACCTGGCAGTTTCACCAGCAAAATAAATGGATTAAAGTATCTGAAGATGAGAAATACAGTGGCAGACGTGTGCTGTTTAATGAACGTTCTCCAACAAATCTGTCTCTTCTCATTTCTGACCTCAGAATGAATGACCAGGGCTACTATAAATGTCTGACTGAACCGAATAATTTTACAACTGTTGAATTAAAAGTTAAAGGTAAGTGGAAATTTGGAGCAGGTGACTCCTTTGAGTTTCTCTTGTATTTACAACAATCCAGGCCATTTTTGATTGCAACTATATGAAATATGCTGAAATCATTTTAGTAAATCTTTTATTGTTCAACTTCCATTTAAACAAATATAATATGAGCATAATTTGTATAAATATGTTTTCAGGGTGTGATTTGGTTGAGAACAGAAAGACAACTGTAGTGACTGGATATTCAGGAGAGTCTGTGGTTCTGCCCTGCTCCTGCACTGAACTACTGACTAAACCTGAACAGATACAATGGATGTATTCGATAGAGAATAAATATAAAGAAATTTACCCAAATGAACAGATTAAGAGTTATGAGAACAGAGTCAAACCATTAAACCCAAACACTCCAGGAAATCTTTCTCTACACATATCAGCACTGACTACAGAGGACCAAGGGCACTATCAGTGTTACGTCTCGTCTCAGCAAGTAGTCGCTGTCAGACTTACTGTACTTCATGCTGAAGGTAATTTTCTTCTATTTCTCTTGTCAGATTATACCTTTACTATTCATTTGCTTTTGAAGAAACTTGTAGGATGACATGCTGTTTCTTGTGTTATATTATTACTGATCATTTTGAGCTATTAAACAGAAAAACCTCATATCCATACAATCACTTTAACAACACATCAACCTTCACACCAAACACAAGACTCCTCAACTTCATAACTTCAACCGACTCAACTCAACATCACACCAAATCAACATCATACGCCTTATTGTAAGCTTTTCATTATACAACTATATGGTGTGTATAAAAATACACACCATTTTCAATTATACAAAACATGAAATATCACATAAAATACTAAAATACAGCAGACAACATCAGAACAGACCTGACTTAAAGAGAAGCAAAACCAGTGTTTGGGAATTTGTGGTTAGGCATTGATTTTAAAGGACATTTTTTTTTTCACTCATCAGAATTCAGTTTATAATGTTATAGTATGTAACGGCTACTGTCAGCGGCATAACGGTAATAATCATTAAATTCATCCTAGCAAAATTTAGATTTTAGAAATTGATAAATTATACATACAAGCATTTTTTTTTAAAACATGGCATATTGATAGATGTCAAACAAGTTGTTATAGAGCTTTAGATAAGTTTGTTTTATTTAAGCTTAAATTGAATATTTTAACTCAGTGTTTCAGTTTGAAAAAGCATTTCTATCATTTTGAATACCAGTATTTGCTGCTGTTTAAAGATATAAGACCGTTTTCTGATGTCTGAATTTTTCACAACTTGCTGGCTGTCATATGGCATATGATATATAGTAGTCAACATTTGAAGTGGCTCAAAACCAGTTGTCCTAAAACCAAAACAATACCTGTTCTTGTCTTAGGAAAACTTTGATGAACATTTTTGATCCATTTCAAATGTTGACTACTGTATATGCTTATGTGTGCAATTCAGGTGTAAACACAATCAACAAAACCTCATTTATACCAGCTCAAGCACAGAATGACCCAGTAGTGCTCCCTGAATATGTCAATACCAATGCTTGAATACTTGAAAACAAGATACATTCATTTTTTAAACCTCAGAATTCATATTCACAGCATTTGGACTAGCAATGGAGCTTATGAACCTTGCATTTTGAGAAAATAATGTACAAAAAGCCACACTGTAAAATGTAATTAGTTGACTTTACTTGTAAAACGTGTGGAAACTGATTACCTTAAAAAGTGAAGTAAAGTGAAATAGGAATAGTATGTTGTACTGATAAATGCTTACTTAGTATAGTTTACTTACACAAGAGTTGTAGTAACTAACAAAAAACTGTTGAGAGTACTTGATTCTTTACTTTAGGTTTACTCTTGACTTAGTATAGCTACTCACTGACTCCCAGAGTGCATTGCGACATGAATAAATTATGCAATTGCTTTGCTTTACTGTTGTTGTTTGTATTTGCCAATTTCATTTGCTGTCTTGTGTCAGTAGTAGCACAACAAAAAACAAACAAAAAAAGCTCATAAAATGGTTATTGATAGTTAATAAAATAAATAAAATTGAGTTTTTACCATTGTTGTGATTCACATGCTGAATGTTGAAGTCTGTGTGTGACTCACGCACATTACCCCAAATATTAAAAGATTATATCAACACAGTTAAAAGCTTCTTATAGTGTTTATTAAAAAAAAGAAAAACAGTAAAATTGTAAAAAAAAAAATAATTAATCAGCATGAAAAACACTCAACCTAATGATTTAATTAGAATATAGATCACCTTCTAAAAGCAATCTATTTATTGCTTTTCTTTCTTTGAAATCAAAGAACTCTGATTTCATGCTGCATTATTGCAACAACAGAAAGAAAACTATAGTAATATAAAAAAAGTTCCAAGTGCCCAACCAAAAGTAACACTATTCACTATAATGGTGAGTATTAAAAAAAAAAAAAACCTTTTCAGGAAAATCAACATTAATTTATGAACTCAGCTTATGTGATGTTCTCTCAAATATTTCAGTTGTATTGAAAATTCAACATTCAAGATGACTTTGGGAAATGAGTGAATTCAAATAGTGAAAGAAAGATGTGAGTGAAAAGTCTACTAAAAATTGCCCCATCTCAAAAACTTTCTTTTCTTCTTCTTCTGTTGTTACGTTGCACATTAGCAACATATTAGTGCACTGCTGCCTCTCACTGGTTTATTAATGTCATTGGTTTCTTTGTGGATACTTGAATATTTTAAGTAAACATCACTCAAAGCAAGTAAGTAAATTGTTTTATTTGCCTTGAAAGTAGCTGTAACTTAATAAAACCTAGTAAGTATAGTAACTAAGTAAAGATAACTAATTGTAACTAAGTAAGGTAAACTATTGGGTTTTACAGTGCATGTGATTCAAAGTGGCAACCACTAAAGAATGAAAAATAATTCTTGCCTTTACTGTAACTGTATGTAGAATATATTGACTCTATCGCTGAGCATTTTTGAGTGACATTTTGAAACAGCCATGTATGTTTTGTGTAATTGTTTGAAGCAAAAGCACAATGATAAATATCTTACAATGTCTTGCTTTCTGGCAAACAAAAAAAAAGTCATAAAGAATCATTGTAATGTAACTTTAAAAAGAAAACCTGCTGTTAATGGACTATTGGGTGGGGGTTGAAATTAGTGTCAGCAAGAAAAGAGGAACTATTGTGTGTTGTGTGTGTTTTTCATTAAACCATTAAGTTGGATTTGTTATACATACAGTACTTCAGTTAAATAAAAATCTATTTGTTTTTAACTTTAAATCATAATTATGGTCGCATTATCAAATTTTTTCATCTTCTCTAAATCTTTTAGATCATAAAAAAGCTCATGGATACTATATTTGCTCAAACCTTAAAGATTACAGTGTAATCAATATGGTAAGCTTTTCCAGTGTGTAATATAAAAGGAATACAATGAGTGAGCAAGAATTACTTATGATTAGTTTGTGTAATAGGAATGAGTAAAAGACAGAATTAATTAGCTATAATAAAAGGAGTTATATAGGGGTGGTGCAGCTTTATTGTGTGAGCATGTGCGTGACTGATATAAATACATTTATGAGTTCTAGGGAAGCATCTGTGTGTATTTCTGTGTGTGAAGGTGTCTGTGGTTTCATGTGGAAATGACACTGCTCAAAAAAAGAATATGTAAAGATGAGAGAGCTACTGAATGTACTCTTCAGTTTTCTCATTTATAGCTTCTTTCATGCTTTTTTCCACATTAAATATAACTAAATATAATGACTAAAGTTTAACTACCTAAATGTTAAGTGAGACTGAACGTTTTTTATACTTGATTTAACACATGGTTTATTTTTGTTCAGTGTTTGTTGAGTTCATTTTTATTCATATCAAAAAAAGACTGAACTACATCATAGTACATTTAGTTCTGTTTCTAGAATATTTGCGTTTCAGAGATTGTGGCGACTAAGTGCTGCTCCAGTTTCTGTGTATCATCTTAATGTGTCTAAATCGTTCAAATTAGATGTTGTTGATTTATGATTCATTTGTTGCTTTATTTAAAGAATATCTGACCACATCTCACCAAGACAGTCCTGTAGTTGAACATATTAAACAGGCTGTAAACAAGAAAAGCAACTGAAGAGCACAGTCAGTGAGTGAACTGCACAAATATTGCTTAAACAGAAAAAATACAGAAGAAATGAAACAGGAAGCTAGAGTTTAGAAAAGTAAGAGCTTACAGGAACCAAACCATTAAGACACAAAATAGAGCTGGTGAATCAGTGAATGAGAACCAGTCATGAAGGACCACTTATATCTTTTCATCTTTATGTTTCATTTCAGTACAGGTGAGTTCAGATTTTAATTTTTAAAATTTTAATTTTTATTATTATTATTATTTTGAATGAATTAAAGTGAGATGGGAAGAATGTGGCTTTAGTTCTATAAAATAACAATATAAAAATAACTATTTTTAAAAAACTATTTTAAAAATTAAACACTGAACTTTACTGGTGATAAAAGAAAATTACAAATTGTAGTTTGTATTTTTTTTCTAAGACAGAACAGCCTATTCATGCCTACATAGCTTTGAAATAATTCTTCTATTCCAAAATATTTCATTTGAAATGCTCTTTGAATTCCTAAAGGAAATGACAAACAATGAAATGGAAATCTTGGCTGTTTTAGAATAAATCAGGAAGGGATCTTTCTTTTTTGGAAGGTAGTGCATAAAAATTGCATTTGTGCAGTCTGATATACATGTCTGTTACACATTTCTTTAAAGCCTCTTTGAATGATCTAAATAAACTCTTTTGTTTGAAGGCTGTATTGTTTCAAATGTGAAGACAGTAGAAATAACAGGATACACAGGTGGTTCAGTTGTACTGCCCTGCTCCTGTGCTGATCCTGAGTCTACAGTCACGACATTCACCTGGCAGTTTGACAATGGAAACAGATGGATTAAAGTATTTGAAGATAAGAAATACAGTGGCAGATGTGTGCTGTTTAATGAACGTTCTCCAACAAATCTGTCTCTTCTCATTTCTGACCTCCGAATGAAAGACCAGGGCTACTATAAATGTCTGACTGAACTGAATACTTTTACAACTGTTAACTTGAAAGTTAAAGGTAAATGGAAATTTGGAGCAGGTGACTCCATTGAGTTTCTCTTGTATTTACAACATTTTTGATTGCAACTATATGAATATACTGAAATCATTTTAGGAAATCTTTTATTGTTCAACTTTCATTTAAACTGAAATATAATATGAGCATAATTTGTATAAATATGTTTTCAGGGTGTGATTTGTTTGAGAACAGAAAGACAGTTTTAGTGACTGGATATTCAGGAGAGTCTGTGGTTCTGCCCTGCTCCTGCACTGAACTACTGACTAAACCTGAACAGATACAATGGAAATACTTCAAAGAAAATGAATATAAAGACATTTACCCAAATGAACAGATTAAGAGTTATGAGAACAGAGTCAAACCATTAAACCCAAACACTCCAGGAAATCTTTCTCTACACATATCAGCACTGACTACAGAGGACCAAGGGCACTATCAGTGTTACGTCTCGTCTCAGCAAGTAGTCGCTGTCAGACTTACTGTACTTTATGCTGAAGGTAGTTTTCTTCTATTTCTGTTGTCAGATTATACCTTTACTATTCATTTGCTTTTGAAGAAACTTGTAGGATGACATGCTGTTTCTTGTGTTATATATATGATAATTTTGGCTTTTAAACAGAAAAATCTCATATCCATACAATCACTTTAACAACACATCAACCTCCACACCAAACACAAGACTCCTCAACTTCACAACTTCAACTGACTCAACTCAACATCACACCAAATCAACATCACACGCCTTATTGTAAGCAACAGGCTTTGCTTTTCATTATACAACAATGGTTACAATAATGTTTTCTCAATTTCTTTCAAGTGTTTGTATTTAATTATTAAAAATTATTCATGGAGCTTTTATGAGCTCATATTGAGATATTTCTACATACTTGTACTACATGTGTCAAGCCAATTCTGTTTCTCCACAGATGTTTTCATTCTACTGGGAGTGTTTTTCTCAGTACTTTTACAGGCATTTATATGGTGGAGATGTATGGGTGCGTGAACACACATAATCACACATCTGATAACTGCACAGACTATAATACCCATGTGTTTTATGTATAAATGACCAGCTAATGGGGCTTAATAAAACATAGAATAATAAAAACCAATTAAAAACTGCCATATTTAGTGACTAGACTGATGTCTCTAATATTCAAAATCATCATCAAATGGCTATGATGTTTTATGTTACAGGAGTTAGAAATGAGAAAAAGGCCATCACTGTTGCTGAAGAGCAAAAGACAGAGCAAGACAATCAGGTGAAAACAAACTTAGTTTTGCAAAAGTGTTACTTAACTTATTGATGCAATGCTGTGTGTACAATCATCCATCTTTTCCTTTCTCCAGGATGACGTGATGTATTCTGCTGTAGTCCATGTTAAAACAGCATCCACACCAGCTCACACACACAATGACCTGGCAGAGTGTGCAGAGTATGCTCCTTTCAGTGTTAATCGCTAAAATAACAACAGTGAGCACTGAGAAATTAACTGTATACTTTTGTTATGAGAATTTTCTGTAACCTCAATTTGAAAAGAAACCTGTTCAATGTTAGGACGACCTTTAAGTGAGTTTAAAGCACATCAAGAATGATTGTAAAACAGGACTAAACAACTAAGGAAGCTGTGTTGCCGGTCTCTATTTTTAGACATATGAGCAGAGACAGAGGAAGAAAAATATACTATATGCACTATATGCAAGATCTGTCACAACTTCTGTGAAATAATTAAGTTGAGTGCATTGACAAATAGAGAACTTCAAAGACTGTAAACAATTATTAACCAGACTGTTAATAACTTTTTTTTTTAAATAACACAATTCTTAAAACAGGAAAAAAATTTAATCTTGTAAACCTTATTGCTTTCTGTCTTTCAATAAAGAGTACAAATGAGTTTTCATTAATTCATTGAAGGATTTGGTCACTTCAGAATAAAAATGTCCTGATCATTTACTCACCCCATGTCGTCCAAGATGTTCAGGTCTGTCTTTCTTAAGCCGAAAAGAAATTAAGGCTTTTGAGGAAAACATTCCAGGATTTTTGTCCATATAATGGACTTAAATGGAAGCCAACGGGTTGAAGGTCTAAATTGCAGTTCCGATGCAGCTTCAAGGGGCTCTATGCAATCTCAGCCGAGAAAAAAGGGACTTATCTAGTGAAACGATTGGTCATTGTCTAAAAAAATTAAAATTGATATGCTTTTTAATAGGGGTGCAATGGTAAATCGATTCGTGGATCTATTCTGCGATTTTCAGAATGCATCACGATTCTCTCTTGAATCGGTTCTGAGCTTAGTTAACAGCAGATGGCACTGCGTGCTTTAGAAACAGCCTCCGCTTGCTTGCACGAGCACAACTTGAACTTAAAATAATCATTCATAAAGTGGAAAACGGTTCAATTATTTAGAAGAATGCAGAAGTGCTCTTCTTCTTGAGCATTTGAATGTGTGGTTAAACACTAGCCTGGAGCATAGTGTTGCCAAGTCCTCGATTTTCCCACGAAATTGGGTTGCTTTGTCACTGTTGCCACGGGTTGTTTTTCATGTCTGCGGGGTGAAGCGACCCCAAAAACGTGATACTTGGCCCCTGAAATGTTATAGTGTATGGTACAACCTATGTTAGCGAATAATTGAGCAGGATAGAACTATTTTCCTGCTCATCTGAATGCACGCAAATGTTCTCTCACTTTAGACAGTGCATTCAAACAGGGCTGCGTTTCCCAAAATGGTCACAAGAAAGCTTTGAGGCTTTCAGGAATGGCAGCCCAGATCAATGCTTATCAGAGGACAGAAAAAACTTATGTTTGAGTCATTTCACAATAAACAAATTGAAATTGTAACCTACATAATTGGTGCAATTACATTTATTTAAATGAACGTTTAACGTTCATTGACCATGTTCTATTTTGGAGTAATGTTAATATAAATCATAGAGTGTCAGAATAAAAAGGTTGCATTTTATGTGTACAACAGCCTGTCACTGGCAGCCTCTTATGAAACTAAGTATTTTCAACTATAGTTTTTGTAGTTACCACTACAGTAAACATAATAATCCATGTGTAAAAAAATAAATAAATATAGTAGCAATTAAGGCATATTAAATGTTAAAATGCATTTCAAATATAAAGTTAAGGGTGTTGTAACGCCACGCCAGCAGAGGGAGCCCTTACTCATGAACTGACTGTTGCCACTCCCTCTGCTGCCTCGTTGGTTACTTCCTGTTTGGTGGCCATAAAAGGAGGCCATTTACAAACTGACTTTGCGAAGTATTGTTTTGCTCTAGTGGACTCTACCAAGCGTTTATCCCTGTTTTCCATTGCCACGGTTTTGTTTCATAGTCATTGTTTTACTTTGTTTTTGCCATAGTTCTGTCTAGTTCATTGCCATAGTTTTTGCCATAGTTCTTGCCTTGTTTATTTGTTACTTTTTGGACTGCTCTTCCTGGTTTTTGACATTTTGCCTGTTTTTAGGATTTCGCTATTGCTCTGTCTTCGACACCACTGTCTGTTTGGATATCAACCCTGCCTGTATTGACCACGATCTGTTTGAATAAAGCCTGCGCTTGGATCTTACACGCTTCCTACGAGTCCTGCTTGTTACAGAATACTTCGCCTCCCAAAGATCCAGCGGCTTTCAAGAACACAGATCACCATGGATGCAGCATCATGCCTCTTCCACCTCCACCAAGGTAACCGGTCTATTGAGGATTATGTGACTGATTTTTGTGAGCTGTGCCATTTGGTGGGATTTAATGATATTGCACTAAAAGACATCTTCCGACATGGACTCAAAGACTCACTCAATTACCTCATGCCTCACCATACCCCTCACTGGACTCTTGAACAATACGTTGATTTCGCTTTGTTGCTGGCTGGTTCACCTTTTACTGTGGGTGTTGCTGACGAACAACCATGCAATCCCACATTCCCCACCACACCAAAGCCTGCTCACGCCATGCCTGCCGCCCCAGAGTCTGCATCTGTCATGGTAGCCCTCCCACAACCAGCTCACAAGATGGCTGCTATCTCCAAGCCAGTCCACAAGATGGCCGCCATCCCCAAGCCTGTTCACAAGATGGCTGCCACGCCTGAGCCTCATCAAGCCAAAATCATCTCATCCGCATCTCATCCCATCATCTCTGCCACACCCAAGGCAAATCAAGTGATGCCTGATCCTCCAGTATCAAGTCAAGCTTCAAAGTCAAGTTGCAGCTGCGTTCCCTGAGTTAAGTCAAGTTTCCAAGTCAAGTTGCAGCTGTGTTTCCTGAGTCAAGTCAAGTTTCCAAGTCCAGTCAAGATACAGCTGTTCTCCACGAGTCAAGCCAAGACACAGCTGCTGTTCCTGAGTCAAGCCATGTTGTTCCTGAGTCAAGTCACGTTACAGCTGTTGTTCCTGAATCAAGTCAAGTTACAGCTGGGTTGTCTACGTTAAGCCCAACCACAGCTGATTTCCATGAGCCAAGCCAAGTTACAGCAAATCTTCATGAACCAAGTCAAGTTGCTGCTATTGTCCCTGAGCCAAGCCAACTTACAGCAGATCTTCATGAGCCAAGTCAAGTTGCTGCTGTTATTCACAAGCCAAGTCAAGCCACAGCTGACCTTCATGAACCAAGTCAAACCACAGCTGATCTCCTTGAGCCAAGTCAAGTCACAGCTGACCTTCACGAGCCAAGTCAAGTCATAGCTGGACTGCACAAGCCAGGTCACGTCACCGCTGTTCTTCATGAGTCGAGTCAAGTCAAGTCACGGCAGGCCTCCCTGAGTCAAGTCAAGTCACGGCAGACCTTCCCAAATCACATCACATCTCAGCTGACCACCAAGAACCTCATCACGTCTCAGCTGATCCCCTAGAGCCTCATGTATCTACTGACCCAAGCCACGCAGAGCCCACGCTCCCAAGCCACAAGTCCACAGCATTCACACCCTCAAGGCCAACAGACATCCCACTATCTACTGCGCTGCCGGTAATGGCCGTTGCCATTTTCAGTGTGTGGGCTGCACACTGTGCTCCAGAGGCCTCGTCTGTCCACGAATCTGGTTCAGAGGCCTTGTCTGTCCATGAGTCTGGTCCAGAGGCCTCGTCTGCCCACAAGTCTGCTCCAGAGGCCTCGTCTATCCACGAGTCTGCTCCAGAGGCCCCGCCTGACTGCGAGTCTGCCCCAGAGGCCTCATCTGACCACAAGTCTGCTCCTGAGGCCTCGTTTGTCCACGAGTTTGCGCCTATACCTCCTGAGGTGTCAGCTTACGCTGTAGAACCTCCTAAGGAGGTGGCGTCCATTTATGAACTCACTGCCACGTCTGCCCTAGAATTGATGCCTATGCCTCCAGAGGTGTCAGCATATGCTGTGGATCCTCCTATGGGGGCGGCATCCTCCCATGAACTCTCTGCCTGTCATGTCACAGCCACGAAGGTCTCCCATGAACTCTCTGCCCGCCCTGTCAAGATCAAGAAGGCCAAGAATGAACTCTCTGCCCATCATGCCACGGCCCAGGGGGCCTATCATGAACTCTCTGCCTGTCATACCACGCCTAAAGAAATTGTCCATGAACACACTGCTCTGCTATGGATGTCACTAGCTCCACTGTGGATATCTCTGTTCCTGTCTGCTCTGCTTGCTCTGTCTGCCTCGCCATGGCTCCCTGCCCTGCCTGCTCTGCCTGCCCCGCCATGGCTACCTGCTCTCCCTGCCCCACCATGGCTCCAGGCTCCTCCGAATCAAGCATGGTGGACTTCTGCTCCAGTGTACCACTGCCTGCCACAGTTCCATGGCCCAGGTCCTCCAAGGTTCCATTGTCTGCCATTGCTCCACGGCCCAGGCCCTCCAGTGTTTCACGGTCTGCCATTGCTCCACGGCCCAGGCCCTCCAGTGTTTCACGGTCTGCCATTGCTCCACGGCCCAGGCCCTCCAGTGTTTCACGGTCTGCTACTGCTCCACGGCCCAGGTCCTCCAAGGTTCCACTGTCTGCCATTGCTCCACGGCCCAGGTCTTCCAAGGTCACACTGTCTACCATTGCTCCACGGCCCAGGTCCTCCGAGGTTCCACTGCCTGCCACAGCTCCACGGTCCAGGTCCTCCAGTGCTTCACTGTCTGTCCCTGCTCCACGATCCAGGCCCACCTCCTCTACATGGACCTAGCCCTCCGTCCCACCCCCTGTTTTGCCTCTGTTCCCCCACCCTCCTGGACTGTTGTTGTTTGAGCGCCAGGGGTCGCTCCTAGGGGGGGGGGATTCTGTAACGCCATGCCAGCAGAGGGGTTGCCACTCCCTCTGCTGCCTCGTTGGTTACTTCCTGTTTGGTGGCCATAAAAGGAGGCCATTTACAAACTGACTTCGCGAAGTATTGTTTTGCTCTAGCGGACTCTACCAAGCGTTTATCCCTGTTTTCCATTGCCCTGTTTTGTCATTGCCACGGTTTTGTTTCATAGTCATTGTTTTACTTTGTTTTTGCCATAGTTCTGTCTAGTTCATTGCCATAGTTTTTGCCATAGTTCTTGCCTTGTTTATTTGTTACTTTTTGGACTGCTCTTCCTGGTTTTTGACATTTTGCCTGTTTTTAGGATTTCGCTATTGCTCTGTCTTCGACACCACTGTCTGTTTGGATATCAACCCTGCCTGTATTGACCACGATCTGTTTGAATAAAGCCTGTGCTTGGATCTTACACGCTTCCTACGAGTCCTGCTTGTAATTTAATAAATTTAATAAATGCAATAATTTAAAAGTTAAGTTTAGAAGTATCATATTCGTATAGATATCGGTGATACTGGCCTTAAAAGTTTCGGTATCGTATCGAAAACAAAATAAGTGGTATCGCCCATCCCTACTCTCCACTGCTGGAAAGTTGCTCTGATATTTAGGCAGGTCCTACTTCTTGCCTGATCGTAACTCTTCTTTTTAATGTTTTGTTCTGATATTTTCTTCTTTTTATTTATTTATTTATTTTTTTTATCTATCTGCCATTTCTCTCTATCTATAGTCAATTCACTCATATCTGTCCTGTGCACTCAAATTGAGCCCTTACTTCTCTCTAACATTGCAAGACACACCCCTTCCTGCTGATTGGCTACAAGTATGTTTTGGGACTTGGTCCGTCACTGTGGTAAAAAGCCTTTTTCAAAAATTGCTTAGTGCACCTTTAACCACAAATGCTCATTTTGCACTACCTCGACCTCATGCATTACATAATCATGCATGCATGACATAAGCGGAAATACCGACCCAGTGTTTACAAAGTGAACGTGCAAAGAAAGTCAAACGCCCTTTATAAAGGTAAAACAATTATGTCAGCTGATTATGAAATTGGAGGAGAAAATGAGATTTTTATTCTGGAAGTAAACTAATCCTTTAAGTTTCAACAGTTTCAGATGCTAAATATGAAAGTGTGACAGACTGACCAAATAATAATGAGGAATAAGACAGATGTTGTAACTTTACTGTTTGAGCATTTGCATGACCGATGAAAATAGATTCATGAGTTGTAAGAAATCATGTGATTGCAGGCCTTTGTGTGAGGGCAGCTGTGGTTTCACATGGAAAATGTCACTTTTCAAATGTGAGAATCTGTTAAGATGAGCAATAACTGCTCAAGTCTACTTTTCTCTGTATGCAGCTTCTAACCATCACAACACACCAATATACTCAACTCACAACAGTATTCCAAAACATGTTTTATAAAAGTTATTACTTTATTTTATACCCCCCACATCTAACACACACTTCAGTGAGTTTAAATGAAATGTTAAGTGTTAAGTCAATAACACTTAATGTTAAGTCAAAATTTGTTCTGCTGTGTGCCATTTTACTTCATCTTGCAATCTTGCATGAGTACAATCTTGACTGAGATGCGTCACTGAAATCAACTGACTTTTTAAAGCATCAACTCTGACCATGCTTGATTCAAGCAGTGAAATGATCCTTGTGTTGGTGGTTTAATCTAGTAGTGTAGCGACATCAGATGGTTTATGACTGGAGATGACCGGTGACCAAAAACACAGAGAATAAAGATTAATTAAATTAAACCTTTTAACAGGTGGTTTGGTAAATGTCACTAATACAACAAATGAAGGCCATCTTGTTAGTTGTAAATGCATCAAAATAACAAAGGAGGGAATAAAGAAATCTCCAAAATGAACCAATGTTTTAAAGGGGCATAAATCATATCTATCAAAAAAAAAAAAAAAAAAAAAAAAAAATCTATCAAAGACCATTTTTGTGCTTTCAAAGTGTGCTTTTAATAATAAAGATAATAATAATAATAACAACATTTCATCTACTGTATGAAGCATAAAAATGCACAGACACCATTTTCAAGTATACAAAACATGAAATATCACATAAAATACTAAAATACAGCAGACAACATCAGAACAGACCCGACTTAAAGAGAAGCAAAACCAGTGTTTGGGAATTTGTGGTTAGACATTGATTTTAAAGGACATTTTTTTTCACTCATGTGAAATCAGTTTATAATGTTATAGTATGTAACGGCTACTGTCAGCGGCTTAGCAGTAATAATCATTTAATTCATCCTAGCAAAATTTAGATTTTACACTGTAAAATCCAACGGTTTATCTTACTTAGATATAATTAGTTATCTTTACTTAGTTGTTATACTTACTAGGTTTCATTAAGTTACAGCTACTTTCAAGGCAAATAAAACAATTTACTTGCTGTTTTGAGTAACACTTACTTAAACTATTCAAGTAACCACAAAGGAAGCAATGACATAAATACACCAGTAAGAGGCAGCAGTGCACTAATATGTTGCTGATGTGGAACATAACAATAGAAGAAGAAAAGAAAAAAAAAAGGATTTTTGAGGTGGGGCAATTCTTAGCCTTAGACTTTTTACTCATTTCCTCCACTTTGAAAGTCATCTTTTTCTAGTTACATTCAGTCGATTCCCAAAGTCATCTTGAATGTTAAATTGTCAAAACAACTGAAAAATTTGAGAGAACATCACATAAGCTGACTTTATAAATTGATGTTAATTTTCCTAAAATATTTGTTTGTTTGATCTCACCATTTTCATGAGGATTATTAATCTTTTATGATTTTATTGTTTTTCATAAATACCTTGTAAAACTTTTAATTGGGTTGATATAATCCTGTAATATTTAACAAATCAACCACACCAAAGTCACACACAGATTTCAACATTCAGCGCACTAACCACACCAATGGTAACAATTCAGTAATTTATTTATTTTTATTAAATGTAACAATAACCATTTTTTGCTCTTTTTGTTGTGCTACTACTGACATAATACAGCTAATAAAAGAAACAACAACAGTAAAACAATCTAATTGCATAATTTATTCATGCCCCAATGCATTCTGGGAATCAGTGATTCTGAGTTACTCTCAGTGTTCCTCAGATCACAGATTCAATTAAGTTAACAAAACTTAAATGGCTTAAGTAAATTGAACTTAAAATAAGTAAGGAATACTTTTAAAATATTAGTAGATAAGAATTAAATTACACTTAATACAGTTATGTAAAGATTACTTAATTGAATTAAGGCAACGAGTTTGCACAGTTTAATTAAGTAAACTTAACAAATTACTTTTTTCAGTGTAGAAATTGATAAATTATACATACAAAACATGGCATATTGATAGATGTCAAGTTGTTATAGAGCTTTAGATGAGTTTGTTTTATTTAAGCTTAAGTAGAATATTTTAACTCAGTGTTTCAGTTTGAAAAAGCATTTCTATCATTTTGAATACCAGTATTTGCTGCTGTTTAAAGATATAAGACCGTTTTCTGATGTCTGAATTTTTCACAACTTGCTGGCTGTCATATGGCATATGATATATAGTAGTCAACATTTGAAGTGGCTCAAAACCAGATGAACCTTTGATGAACATTTTTGATCCACTTCAGATGTTGACTACTGTATATGCTTATGTGTGCAATTCAGGTGTAATAACAATCTTTTTGCTCTTTCTCCAGGATGAAGTGGCATTTTCAATTGGCATTGTCAAAACTTCTTTTATACCAGCTCATGCACAGAATGACCCAGTAGTGCTCCCTGAATATGTCAATACCAATGCTAAACAAACCTGAAAACAAGATACATTCATTTTTTAAACCTCAGAATTCATATTCACAGCATTTGGACTAGCAATGGAGCTTATGAACCTTGCATTTTGAGAAAATAATGTACAAAAAACCATGTGATTCAAAGTGGCAACCACTAAAGAATGAAAAATAATTTAATAATTCAAATAATCATAATTAATCATTGTAATGTAACTTTAAAAAGAAAACCTGCTGTTAATGGACTATTGGGTGGGGGTTGAAATTAGTGTCAGCAAGAAAAGAGGAACTATTGTGTGTTGTGTGTGTTTTTCATTAAACCATTAAGTTGGATTTGTTATACATACAGTACTTCAGTTAAATAAAAATCTATTTGTTTTTAACTTTAAATCATAATTATGGTCGCATTATCAAATTTTTTCATCTTCTCTAAATCTTTTAGATCATAAAAATGCTCATGGATACTATATTTGCTCAAAGCTTAAAGATTACAGTGTAATCAATATAGTAAGCTTTTCCAGTGTGTAATATAAAAGGAATACAATGAGTGAGCAAGAATTACTTATGATTAGTTTGTGTAATAGGAATGAGTAAAAGACAGAATTAATTAGCTATAATAAAAGGAGTTATATAGGGGTGGTGCAGCTTTATTGTGCGAGCATGTGCGTGACTGATATAAATACATTTATGAGTTCTAGAGAAGCATCTGTGTGAGGATGTCTGTGGTTTCATGTGGAAATGACACTGCTCAAATGAAGAATATGTGAAGAGAGAGCTACTGAATGTGCTCTTCAGTTTTCTTAGGTATAGCTTCTTTCATGCTTTTTTACACATTAAATATAACTAAATATAATGACTAAAGTTTAACTACCTAAAATACAGGTTCTAAATGTTAAGTGAGACTGAACGTTTTTCTACTTGATTTAACACATGGTTTATTATTATTCAGTGTTTGCTGAGTTCATTTTTATTCATATCAAAAAAAGACTCTGAACTACATCATAGTACATTTAGTTCTGTTTCTAGAATATTTACGTTTCAGAGATTATGACGACAAAGTGCTGCTGCAGTTCCTGTGTATCATCTTAATGTGTCTAAATCTTTAAAACTAGATGTTGTTGATTTATGACTCATTTGTTGCTTTATTTAAAGAATATCTGACCACATCTCACTAAGACAGTCCTGTAGTTGAATATATTAAACAGGCTGTAAACAAGAAAAGCAACTGAAGAGCACAGTCAGTGAGTGAACTGCACAAATATTGCTTAAACAGAAAAAATACAGAAGAAATGAAACAGGAAGCTAGAGTTTAGAAAAGTAAGAGCTTACAGGAACCAAACCATTAAGACACAAAACAGAGCTGGTGAATGAGTGAATGAGAACCAGTCATGAAGGACCACTTATATCTTTTCATCTTTATGTTTCATTTCAGTACAGGTGAGTTCAGATTTTAATTTTTTAATTTTAATTTTTATTATTATTATTATTATTTTGAATGAATTAAAGTAAGATGGGAAGAATGTGGCTTTAGTTCTATAAAATAACAATATAAAAATAACTTTTTAAAAAACTTTTAAAAATTAAACACTGAACTTTACTGGTGATAAAAGAAAATTACATTAATTAAATTGTAGTTTGTATTTATTTTTTTTTTCTAAGATAGAACAGCCTATTCATGCATACAGAGCTTTGAAATAATTCTTCTATTCCAGAATATTTCATTTCAAATGCTCTTTAAATTCTTAAGGGAAATGACAAACAATGAAATGGAAATCTTGGTTGTTTTAGAATAAAACAAGAAGGCAACTTTCTCTTTTGGCAAGTAGTGCATAAAAATTGCATTTGTGCAGTCTGATATACATGTCTGTTACACATTTCTTTAAAGCCTCTTTGAATGCTCTAAATAAACTCTTTTGTTTGCAGGCTGTACTGTTTCAAATGTGCAGCAGACAGTAGATATAACAGGATACACAGGTGGTTCAGTTGTGCTGCCCTGCTCCTGTGCTGATCCTGAGTCTACAGTCACGACAGTCACCTGGGAGTTTCAGCAAGGAAATCAATGGATTCCAGTATTTGAAGATGAGAAATACAATGACAGATGTAAGCTGTTTAATGAAAATTCTCCAACAAATCTGTCTCTTCTCATTTCTGACCTCCGAATGAACGACCAGGGCTACTATAAATGTCTGACTGAACTGAATACTTTTATATATGTTAACTTAAAAGTTAAAGGTGAGTGGAAATTTGGAGCAGATGACTCCTTTAAGTTTTATCTTGTACTTACAACAATCCAGGGCAACTATATGAAATATTATCCTGAAATGATTTAAGTAAGTAAATCTTTTACTTTTCAACTTCCATTTAAACTGAAATATAATATGAGCATAATTTGTATAAATATGTTTTCAGGGTGTGATTTGTTTGAGAACAGAAAGACATTTTTAGTGACTGGATATTCAGGAGAGTCTGTGGTTCTGCCCTGCTCCTGCACTGAACTACTGGCTAAACCTGAACAGATACAATGGAAATACTTCAAAGAAAATGAATATAAAGACATTTACCCAAATGAACAGATTAAGAGTTATGAGAACAGAGTCAAACCATTAAACCCAAACACTCCAGGAAATCTTTCTCTACACATATCAGCACTGACTACAGAGGACCAAGGAGACTATCAGTGTTACGTCTCGTCTCAGCAAGTAGTCGCTGTCAGACTTACTGTACTTCATGCTGAAGGTAGTTTTCTTCTATTTCTCTTGTCAGATTATACCTTTACTATTCATTTGCTTTTGAAGAAACTTGTAGGATGACATGCTGTTTCTTGTGTTATATATATGATAATTTTGGCTTTTAAACAGAAAAATCTCATATCCATACAATCACTTTAACAACACATCAACCTCCACACCAAACACAAGACTCCTCAACTTCACAACTTCAACTGACTCAACTCAACATCACACCAAATCAACATCACACGCCTTATTGTAAGCAACAGGCTTTGCTTTTCATTATACAACAATGGTTACAATAATGTTTTCTCAATTTCTTTCAAGTGTTTGTATTTAATTATTAAAAATGATTCATGGAGCTTTTATGAGCTCATAATGAGATATTTATGCATATTCGTACTACATTTGGGAGAAAATTGTCATGCCATTTGTGTTTCTCCACAGATGTTTTCATTCTGCTGGGAGTGTTTTTCTCAGTGCTTTTACTGGCATTACTGGCATTTATATGGTGGAGATGTAGAGGTACCTGAACACACATAAACACACTTCTGATAACTACACAGACTATAATACCCATAATTATGTGTAAATGACCAGCTAATAAAACTGAATAAAACACATAGAATAATAGGTACAAAACCAATTTAAAAAATTCGTATTTAGTGATTAGACTGATGTCTCTAATATTCAAAATCATCATCAAATGGCTATGATGTTTTATGTTACAGGAGTTAGAAATGAGAAAAAGGTCATCACTGTTGCTGAAGAGCAAAAGACAGAACAAGACAATCAGGTGAAAACAAACTTAGTTTTGCAAAAGTGTTACTTAACTTATTGATGCAATGCTGTATGTGCAAACATCCATCTTTGTCTCTCTCTCCAGGATGATGTGATGTATTCTGCTGTAGTCCATGTTAAAACAGCACCCACACCAGCTCACACACACAATGACCTGGCAGAGTTCATGGAGTACGCTCGTATCAATGTTAAACGTTAAAATAACAACAGTGAGCACTGTAGATACATTGACACAACAGTATACTTTTGTTATAAGAATTTTCTGTAACCTCAATTTTGTAAAGAAAACTGTTTATTGTTAGGAGGATCTTTAAGAGAGTTTAAAGCACATCAAGAATGATTGTAAAGCAGGACTAAACAACTAAAGAAGCTGTGTTGCCTGTCTCTATTTGTAGATTTGAGCACAGACAGAGGAAAAAAGAAAAAAGAGTCACACACTATATGCATACACTTTTGCAAAGTGACAAACCATAGTGTGTTGGGTTTGGTGGTTCACATATTTAAGCTTTAAAATTAGAATGAAATGAATAAGTTTATAGTGAACAGTTCATCTATGTTACTTTTAAAACTATTTTTGTGCTTGCAATTTTAATAAAAGATTCTTCAGTTATTTTGACCACATAAATTCCCTTTCTTACAATCGTCTGCAAACTTTCATTTAGATCTGCCTCCATCCATTCAGCAACTGATTGATGGGACCAAATTCTGCCCTTTTGTTTCTTTTTCGGTAATCCATTTCACTTCAACTTATGTGAAAGAAGTTAAAAATGTAGGATGTCCTTTTTCTTTTGTTATTGTACATATATATATATATATATATATATATATATATATATATATACAATAACAAAAGACGCACACAAGTTAAACTTAAAATAATCTTTCATAAAGTTCGAAAAGGTTGAAGTGAATTACAAGCGTATTCAAAGCGGGCTGTTTACATTAATCTTGCGTCATAAAAGCATAAACGCAGATGTGCACGTACATATAACCACTTGAATTACTCACGCAAGTGCTCTTCTTCGTGAGGATTTAAATGTGCGGTTAAACACTAGCCTGGAACGTAGTATCGCCAAGTCCGCGATTTTCCCGCGAAATTGGGCTGCTTTAACACTGTTGCCTCGGGTTGTTTTTCATGTCTGCGGGTTGAAGCGACCCCAAAAACATGATAATTGGCCCCTGAAATGTTAATTTTACCAGGGGAACCCAGCCATAAAACGTGTATTTTACTCCCTGTAACGTGATTTTTACTGGAGATTTTTTCCCAGGCATAACGACGATCGCGGAAACAAGCTAAGATGACACACAAGCATAGTCAAACAAAAGCCAACACAGATAAGTTGTGTGAAACAATGTAAAATCAACGTTACTCACCTATCAAAAAGAAACGCAACCTCTGCATCCGATTCGAGCCCT
>JAMKFB010000736.1:0-46837 GCA_036247105.1 Cirrhinus mrigala
TTCACTGGTGACGTCACTTCCCGTTTGTTCCCGTTTGTTGCGGTCGCACGCTTAGAGTTTGAGCTCCGTCAAGTTGATTTCTTATTGTCTGTTTTTCAATTTAAAATCAAATTTATACACCATCATTTTCGTTTCTTATAACGTGTGGATATACCCCCTGTTGTATTTTACAACTAAAACATCCGGATTACTTTGTTATAACTAGTTTTGTTTTGATTTCCCGAGTTGCTAGCTTATAGCCCGTTAGCAGCACCAGCGTGGTTGCCGCTAATCCTGCTTGCACTGTTTACACACTATTTACACACATTACCATTGTTTACTCACTGTTACTTGCTTTAATGGCGAATTTGTGTCCACCTTTGAGTGCAGGTGAGGACACGTTCGAGCTGCACTCGTTGCAGCTCGAGCTGGAGGCCGTGGAGAAGCAGATCCAGGTGCTGTTGGTGAGGCAGACCGAGCTGAGAGAGCGGAGAGCCGCTCTGGAATCCTCCCGGGTAAGTATACAGCGCGATACTAACACTCTGACCACCTCTACTCCGTGTGCTTCTCTGCCCAGGTCCCGTGCACCCTGGACGCAATCTTCCCAGGTGTCCTTCACTCCGGCGCCGGGACACCACGGACCCTGGGTGCAGCAGCAGCGGAAGACGCGAGCCAGGCCCCGGCCGAGGACCTCGCCCCCTCCGCCGCCTCCGGTCTTCGAGATCTCCACCCGGAACCGCTTCGCTCCCCTCCGCGAGACGGAACGCGACGTTGTGATCGTCGGAGACTCCATTGTCCGGTACGTACGTGCTACTTTAGCTAAAGGTAAAGTCCACACCCACTGTTTTCCTGGTGCTGGGGGTGAACGACACCAAGCTGCGGCAGACGGAGGTTCTGAAGAGGGACTTCAGCAGCCTGATCGAGACAGTTCGCAGCACGTCGCCCGCGACGAGGATCATCGTGTCAGGACCACTTCCCACGTATCGACGTGGGCACGAAAGGTTCAGTAGACTTCTTGCTCTAAATGAATGGTTATTGACATGGTGTAAAGAACAGCAACTGCTCTTTGTTAATAATTGGAATCTTTTCTGGGAACGTCCTAGGCTTTTCCGTGCTGATGGCCTGCACCCCAGCAGAGTCGGAGCGGAACTGCTGTCGGACAACATCTCCAGGACGCTACGCTCCATTTGACTAGTAAGTACATTCTCAAATGATTGCTATGATGGCTTTTGTTTTGAACGCTTAAATGATAGTATTTGCACTGTCCAATCTATAAAGACTGTGTCTGTTCCTCGAATAGTGAGGTCAAAACATAAATTTAATGCAGGATCTAGAAAAAATCTGATCGTAATTAAACCAGAAAAAAGCAAAATACACGAACAGAAACCATTTTTTAAGCTTGGGCTCCTAAACATTAGATCACTTGCACCCAAAGCAGTTATTGTGAATTAAATAATCACAGATAATAGTTTTGATGTACTCTGCTTAACCGAAACCTGGCTAAAACCTAATGATTATATTGGTCTAAATGAGTCTACTCCACCAAACTACTACTATAAGCATGAGCCCCGTCTGAGTGGTCGTGGTGGTGGTGTTGCAACAATATATAGTGATATTCTCAATGTTACTCAGAAAACAGGATACAGGTTTAATTCATTTGAAATACTTTTACTTAATGTTACTCTGCCAGATATGCAAAAGAAATCTCTCCTATCTCTTGTTTTAGCTACTGTGTATAGACCGCCAGGGCCATATACAGATTTCCTAAAAGAATTTGCAGAATTGCTTTCAGAACTATTGGTTAATTTTGATAAAGTGCTAATTGTCGGTGATTTTAACATTCACGTTGATAATACAAATGATGCGTTAGGACTTGCGTTTACTGACCTAATAAACTCTTTTGGAGTTAAGCAAAATGTCACTGGGCCCACTCATCGTTTTAATCATACGCTAGATTTAATTATATCGCATGGAATTGATCTTACTGATATAGATATCGTACCTCAAAGTGATGATGTTTCTGACCATTTCCTTGTATCGTGCATGCTGCGTATCACTGATATTAACTATATGGCTCCGCGTTATCGTCGTGGCAGAACTATTGTTCCAGCCACCAAAGATAGATTTACAAATAACCTGCCTGATTTATCTCAACTGCTCTGTGTACCCCTTAATACACAGGATCTAGACATAATGACTAGCAATATGGGCACCATCTTCTCCGATACGTTAGAAGCTGTTGCCCCCATCAAATTGAAAAAAGTTAGAGAAAAACGTATTGCGCCATGGTACAACAGTAATACCCATTCCCTCAAGAAAGAAACTCGCGATCTTGAGCGCAAATGGAGAAAAACTAACTTGGAAGTTTTTAGAATTGCATGGAAAAACTGTATGTCCAGATACAGACAGGCTTTAAAAGCTGCTAGGGCTGAGCATTTCCGCAAACTCATCGAAAATAACCAAAACAATCCAAGGTTTTTATTTAGCACAGTGGCTAGATTAACAAATAACCAGACGCCACCTGATCTAAATATTCCTTTACAGTTTAATAGTAATGACTTTATGAATTTCTTCACTGATAAAATAGATAACATCAGAAATGCAATAGCCAATGTAGATTATACTGCATCTAATATGTCAACTTCTTTCCTCACACCCAAAGAAAAACTGCAGTACTTTACCGCTATAGGACAGGAAGAGTTAAATAAACTCATCACTGTGTCTAAACCAACAACATGCCTATTAGATCCCGTACCCACTAAATTACTGAAAGAATTGTTACCTGTCGCAGAAGAACCGCTTCTCAATATTATCAACTCATCGTTATCTTTAGGTCACGTCCCTAAACCATTCAAGCTGGCAGTTATTAAGCCTCTTATTAAGAAACCACAACTAGACCCTAGTGAACTGGCAAATTATAGACCCATTTCTAATCTTCCATTTATGTCTAAAATTTTAGAGAAAGTTATATCTGCTCAACTGTGCTCATTCTTGCAAAAAAATGATATCTATGAAGAATTTCAGTCAGGTTTCAGGCCCCATCACAGCACAGAAACTGCACTTGTTAAAATCACTAATGACTTGCTTCTTGCATCAGACCAAGGCTGCATCTCACTGCTAGTTTTACTTGATCTTAGTGTTGCGTTCGACACTATAGATCATGACATACTAATAGATCGACTACAAAATTATGCAGGTATCCAAGGGCGGGCTTTAAAATGGTTTAGATCCTACCTGTCTGATCGCTACCACTTTGTTTATTTAAATGGGGAGTCATCTCAATTATCACCAGTAAAGTATGGAGTGCCACAAGGATCTGTTCTAGGTCCTCTACTATTTTCAATATACTTGCTGCCCCTTGGTAATATTATTAGAAAACACGGGATTGGTTTCCATTGTTATGCTGATGATACTCAACTATATATCTCAACAAGACCAGATGACACTTCTGAATTATCGAAGTTAACAGAGTGTGTTAAAAATGTAAAAGATTGGATGACCAACAATTTTCTGCTATTAAATTCAGATAAGACAGAGATATTACTTATTGGACTTAAAAACAATACACAGAATCTTTTGACTTACAATTTACAACTAGACGGATATACTGTTACTTCCACTACAGTCAAAAGCCTGGGTGTTATATTAGACAGCAACTTGTCTTTTGAAAATCATATTTCTCATGTTACAAAAACAGCATTCTTCCATCTTAGAAACATTGCCAAGCTGCGAAACATGTTACCTGTTTCTGATGCAGAAAAGCTAGTTCACGCATTCATGACCTCTAGACTGGACTATTGTAATGCACTGCTAGGTGGTTGTCCTGCATCTTCAATAAACAAGCTACAGATAGTCCAAAATGCAGCTGCTAGAGTCCTTACCAGGTCAAGAAAATATGATCATATTACCCCAATTTTAAAGTCTCTGCACTGGCTACCTATTAGGTTCCGCATCAGCTACAAAATAGCACTTCTTACCTATAAGGCACTTAACGGTTTAGCTCCTGCGTACCTAACTAGTCTTCTACCACGCTACAATCCATCACGCTCCCTAAGGTCGCAAAACTCTGGACTGTTGGTAGTACCTAGGATAGCAAAGTCCACTAAAGGAGGTAGAGCTTTTTCACATTTGGCACCCAAACTCTGGAACAGCCTTCCAGATAACGTTCGGGGTTCAGACACACTCTCTCTGTTTAAATCTAGATTAAAGACACATCTTTTTAGCCAAGCATTCAAATAATGCATCTCATAAACTTTTCCTGCAGCTATATCTGATCAAATGTTCATTATTAATCTTTTAGCTCTGGTTTAACAAACCTTCCTTTTCTTAGTTTGAACAGCAGCTACGCTAATTATGTTCCTATTTGTTCTCTGTTTTTGCCATGGGATTGACATCCCGTGGTAACTAGGAATTCACAAGCTCCAGTGTGGATCCAGAACACTTAAGAAGAGATGATGCCAACCCCTCAGAGGACTTCAGATGATGCCAACCTTGAAAACATACAGCACTACCGAATTCTGCTACTAATTTATAGTGTTCTTTGTCTGTTTGATTACGTCATTAATTGATCTTTACCACACATCTCTGCCATATGTACATCAAGCTACTACTACATATATTGTAAAAATGTCAATTTGGTGTAAAGCTGCTTTGCAACGATATGTATCGTGAAAAGCGCTGTACAAATAAAAAAAAAAAAAAAAAAAAAATACAAAAAAAACTTGAAACCGTATCATTTCCATTATCACCCTAAAACTGTCAAATGAAGACAGTAACAAGAGACTGCAGTTACACATTGACTGACTATCCAGTTTATAACACAGTGCTTTGAGAGAGTAAGTGACACTGATCCTCCCTATGAAATCATTTGCATATATAAAAGCTTGTAGGTACATATTTTACATTTGCAGTCGGAGAAACCTAAAATTTTGAGAGAAAAATTCTGTACTGTACTGTTTTTTTTTTTTTTTCTCCATAGTTGTCATTTTTTGTGATTGAATGAAAAACAGCAACAGTGTCTCAAAGATGAAGGTTAGAAATCTGTCTGTACTGTATATTACTAATAGCTTGTATTGGATGTTTGTATAATTGTTGTTTCTGAGTGGTAAATGTATAAGTGTGATATCAGCTAGTAGGTCTATTGACATCAGGTGTCTGGTGGACGGGTGGCAGTTTGAGGGTCTGTCTAAAGGTCATTGAGGGGGATGGAGTGAGACGTGCTGCTATTTCATGTTGAGACTGACAGTAGTGGAGTTGCAGTAGGTCATTGTGTTGTTACTGAGCACTGACAGAGCATGACACTTTACATATGAGTGTCTTCAGCAGGGCAGGGAGTTTTATGGACTTTTTTTTATTGTTTTTAATTCAATTACAGCAAGATCAAATTTGTACAAGTGCATATTTGGGCATAAGGTTAGGTCGGAAAAGAAAAGCTGGATAAAGAAAAAATCTAAATATAAATGTTGCATGTACTATAAAGAGGGTATTTGTTCCAAAATGGTTTTTAAATGGGTATAAATATACCATTCATTAAATGTAACTGTAGCAAAACGTTAGTAAACTAAAAACTCAGTCCTTTGAATGATCATGAATATGTTGAGTTGATTTCAGATCCAAACTAGAAGATATCAGGAAAATAATGATTTATATTTATGATTACTGTAGCCACAACAACTACTAATACTTCATAAACATGACAATAAGAGCCTAATTATTATTATTCAATCACTGAATAATTATTCACATAATATGAATATTATTCAATTATTATTCACAGCGTAATAACTGTTCTGTGGTTGTCAGTTCTTGTAGAGCTGCTTCATCAGATGGAGTCAGTGTGTCTGTCGAGCACAGTAATAAACAGCAGTGTCCTCTTCTCTCAGACTCTTGGCTTCAAGATACTGTGTACTTTGAGACACGTCCTCACTCATAGTGAAGTGATTTTTCAAGTAGTCTGCGTAAATAAGATAATTAGATCTAGAACTTTCACCAGAGTTAACTCTCCCAATCCACTCCAGAGCTTTTCCTGGTTTCTGTCGTATCTAGTGCATGTAGTAGCTTGTCATTTCACAGGAGATCTTCACTGTTTCTCAGGTCTCTTTATCTCAGGAGATGGCTGATCCAACCGAATTTCATCACCGCTGATACCTGTGGAATAGTAATAATAAATCAATTACACTGATGTAGAGTTTCCATTAGTGTATTGAATGCATTTGGCTAGAAAAAAAAAAAAAAAAAAAAAATCGCTACAATAATGAACAGCCAAATGCTTTTCAAGCCCATTGTTAAAAAGCCTTGGAACTACAAGGTGTAAACTAAATTATAATTTTATGTTTGATGACTGTTGAGCTGAATTGTGTGTTTATATTATATACAGATGAAGTGGAGAGTGAATTTGCATATTTTTGGGCTGTATAAAGTTCTGGGTGGAAATGTGAGGAGGTGTTACTAAAAATGACACTCTTGAAGAATTACACATGGACTCCAGTTTTATCACATTTACTTAAAGTGATTTGAAGTATCTTAATGTCTTGGTTCAGTTTTTGATGAAGTTGTAAACGTAGGTTTGGGAGGAGCCCAATCATTCAGTGCTGTCAAACATCATTAAGAGCCTATATAAGCAGCTCTCATTGCACCGTCCCAGCTTCAGTTCTTCTGGCATCCCTCCACCTCCCCTTCTCCTCCTCTATTTCTGTTATTCTCCCTCTAGGTAATATCACAAAGGGGGGTTGAACTCTGCGCTCAAGCTGAGCCTCGGGTTCGAGTCTCCTTTAAGGACAGCAGGCCAAGTTTGTTTACCATTTCCCATCAGGACTGGGTGGGCAGGCGAACTCGGGAAATACATTTTTTGTGATATGCTAATCTCTGTAATTTACATTTTTAGACAAAAAATGCAGGTTTTCACTGTAGGTTAGGGACTCCCTCTTGTGGAATCAGTGAATCATTGCTATAATGTACTATTCATATTTAGTAATGTATTCATTTTAATATTGCACTCTCAAAGAAGAAATGTGGAATAACACCTAGTGTGTGTGTATGGGAAAAAAAAAAAAAAAAAAAAAAAATATCTGATTAATTAATTTTTAATACTGCACACTGACTATTTAAAAAACAGGGGTGTTTACGATCCGTAAGATGTCTTTAGCATCTGTCAAAGCAAACAACATGCTCTGAGAGTCTGTCCTTCTGTCAGTCTCATCTGTTTTTGTGACTATATAAATATCTTTTAACAATAGTCAGTTAGAAATAGATTCTCCTGAGAAAAAACACGACCAAAGAGAAAAATAAAATTCAGCATTTGTCTAAGGGGACTCAAGTTTAAAACTTCAACCCTTGTCAAATAACAAAATTGCAGCTAAGCTTAAAAATATTCACCTTGTATTTCTGTTGTATGTCACATTCATGTTACTTTCAACAAAAGTAAATGATGGCCAGCAGAGTTTCACTAAAGGCATCATAAAATTAGTCCATATGACTCGTGCCTCCATACAAAGTCTCCTGTAAATATTTGATAGCATTATGTAAGCAAAAACCTAATTAGTTTAATTAATTTATTCACTGAGGTTTTATAGAGAGCACTGGTTATATGATTGTTTTCAGATTTTGTGCAGTGCTGTAGCTGTATTCATCACTGTGTCTCACTTGCACAATAATATACAGCAGTGTCTTCATTCTTCATGATATTCATCTGCAGATACATCTGTTTCTTGCTGTTGTCTCTGGAGATGGTGAAGCGTCCCTGAACAGACTGAGAGTAGTATGTAGTACCACCACTACCAGAGATGAATGCCAGCCACTCCAGACCTCCTCCTGCAGCCTGTCTGATCCAAGCCAAGTACGGGTCACTACTAAATCCAGAGATTGTACAGGTAAGTCTGTGAGATCCTCCAGGTTTAATGACCACTGACTCAGACTCAGTCAGTGTTTGACACCAACAGACTGAAAAACAAACAGTTCAACATTAACATTTGTAGCAGTACATTTGAATAAATCTGATTATCAACAGGTCTGATTATCAAGAGCCCCTTACATTCTGTGAGAGCAAACATGAAGATAAAACCCAGTTTAGACACAATATCCATTGTCATGTTATGAAAAGAGGAAGCTGATGCATCAAAGTCACAAACAAGTTTTGTGTCTGGAGATGAATAGAGTGGAGGCTTTTTAAAGACGGCAAGGAGAAGTAAGTTTGCATATAGTGCCCTCTAAAGTATGTTTACCTTTTTTGTGACCTTATTAAGCTCTGTAACCATCTCTGCCTTTCAGTGTATTGTTTGTTCATACATACTAGTTCAGAGACATAGTAGTGGCAGTAATGGTGTGCTTGACAAAGGAGATAATTAGACTAACAGTCTTTATTAACACTGTAAAAGATGCAGAAGATAATTTAAACACAAGCATGAAGGAAACTAAGTACTTAAATACAGACAACCCTAATCAATGGAAAACAGAACAGGTGTGTGGAACTAATTAACAACAAAGGAAACTAACAAGGGAACACAAGAAACCAGGAACACAATAAAAGTGAAAAATCAAATCAAAGTAGATAATTATGAATTTTTGCAATAATGTTTATATAGCTTTTCCCATCATTGACTGTGTTTAAGAGATCATCTTTCAAAGATATTTACTAATGTGCTGAACATTTAACTTGCTGATTGTGAAGGTTCACACAGTGGAATGTTATAGAGGTCAAATGAACTGTAATTTGTGAATGTTTTTATTATAACATTTTATTTAAGTTTATATAAAAATATCATAGTTTTCTTGAGTTATTCAATTTTACTGAAACACTCAGAAAATTAACAAGATTTAACAAAACGTGAAGTGTGCTAAAACATGTTCTTGGACCCTCAAAGATCACGTGAGTAGTTTTTGTGCAGCCCTGCTGCCTTTTGTCTTACTGTGACTCTCGTGCACAGTAATAAACAGCTGTGTCTTCAGTCTTCAGTCTTTTCACCTCCAAATACAGCATGTTTTTACTGGTGTCTTTGGTGATGGAGAACTGGCCCTGTAGAGACTGAGCATAATATGCACTTGAGCCAGTATCTATATATCCAATCCACTCCAGTCCTTTCCCTGGTTTCTGACGGATCCAGTTCATCCAGTAGCTGCTCATTGAGAATCCAGACACAGTGCAGGACAGAGTCACTGATTCTCCAGGCTTTTTCACCACAGAATCTGAGGAGGTCAAAGACTGACCACTAACAGCTGAAAACATGCAACAAATAATGTTAGATGATTTAAAACAGTGAAATTTCAACAATAATACAGAACAAAAGGGAGTTTCTCACATGAAATAATCATCAGTAGGAGTCCATACAGTAGCATCTCCATTACCACAGTAAAACAGTGATAGATTACACTGCAGCTGTTTTAGTCGCTGAACACACACACTGACTGAAAGTTCAGCTTATAACCCAGTCTTTCAGGAGTCTGGGAGACATTGACCCTTCCCACAAAATCATTTGCATCTGAGCGTTATTACAGTAGACAAAGAAAAAAAAAAAAATCTTCACTTATATTTCAATAAGTGAGAAAAGTTATATTACTTGATCTGTTTACTTTTGTTCAGGAACGTGTATTGTGTATTCTTAAAATATATTATGCTATTTTACTCAATATGGTACTATTTTACTTAAACATATGATGTATGATCATAACAGTAATCAATAGACTGACTAATATGCTGATTGTTACAATACTGAATGTCTCAACACAGATTGTGAGTCTCATGTGTATACTGTTGGGCAGCACCGGTGATTTCCACTGGACCATACCAGTGAACTTAAGTGAACCAATGAACTTTGGGTAACTTCCACCATATGACAGATACGTGTAAACAGGTTTGATGTATGACCCATGTGATCATCTCCAACCAATGGGAGATGGCGGAATAAAAGTTATTTTAAAAATGGCTGATCTAGCCAAATTCCACCATTAAAAAATGGGCCAGGTGGGCTAGTAATTAATTGTGGCAAACCAGACAGGCATAACCAATAAAAAACCGGAATTACCAATTTTGGTGAGCATGGATAGGTATAAGAATGGATACCCGGACAGACGGAGACTAGATGCGGTAACCGTTGTCTCGGCTTTGTTGCGTTGTTCAATAAAGTCTTATTTTTGACACCTGGAACTCTGCTTCTCGAGCTTCATTGACTTCATTGAGAAAATTCATCAATTGCTCCACAACATAACAATTGGCGTCACGAACAGGATTGGCTTGAGGTCCGGCATCGACGAGAGCCGTCGCGGGTGGAAGGCCTGGCTGACACGCAAACAAACCAAAAAGGCGCCAAAAATAAGGTAAGCAGTTTTGCTTATTATTAGACTAGAGGATTGTTTGCGTGTTCTGCTAAGGCTAAACCTGTGATGGTAATCTGAGATAAGGGCTTCACCAAAAACGGATCTAAAACATTGAATATAAGTTAACTGAATATAAAGTGAATGTAAAGCAAGCATAAATTAAGGAGTTCCAGATTTCAAAAAGCGCGCAGGCGAAAAGATTGATAAAAGAGATTTGTGTGCATAAGAGGTGCACAGTGCCTAAGAGGGGCATAAAATCCCAAATAGAGGTCGGTTGAGCGTGGCCCTGGTGGGCTCCCACGGCAGAAGGGTTGCATAGACGGGTGTCTGCAGACTAGAAAGAGTTAAACTGTTAGTCTCTGTCTGTCCATTGTATGTCAAGAACTCTGTGTGTGTTGGTGCATTGAAGCGCTGGATGTTTGGCTGATCATTAACCGCGCTGGTTGCTTTGCGCTGTGTATGCTGTATATGTTATGTGTAAATGCTTTTTGGTTGTACTGGAATGAAAGATCAGCATAAGTATTTGTAGGAACAGTAAATGTAAAGATAAAATACATTGAATGGAAAATAAGGAGTGTATAAAGAGAATTATACGAGTTGAAAGAACAAAAAATATTCCAAGGAACTGGCTTTGTCGGTTATTTGGACACCATCCAAGTTGCCGACGCTGTGATCCAAATTGTGAAACCCAATTATTGATAAAGAAAAGGTAAAAAGTGATTGATTTTTCATTCCATAAGAGAGAAAGAGAAACCAAGGTTGGTTGCTCTCTCTCTCTCTCTCAAGCTGATCTCTGTGTGTGTCAGAGAGAGCGAGAGTGGGGGCATTGTGTGTGTGCGTATGAGCTGAGTGAGCGTGTGGACACTGCTAAAACCGAAAGTAAAGTACAGGAGAAGGAGAGAGGAAGGTAGAATCATCTGATAGATCACTTTTGCACCTGTCTCATTCAAAACAGAATAAAATGTACAAGTTTGATGAATATTATGACGAACCAGATGCATCTATGACCGAAAAAGATCATCAGACATTTCAGGAGACCTTAATAAGAACACGAGGCCTCCACAATCATTTTTGGCTAGAATCACAATTTCTTGATTTGGATGGACAGGTACAAAGATTGACAGAATACAGGAAAAATAATTTTCTCTGGAAATTGACCAAAATACTGAATTTGAACGAAGTAGCATTTGAATGGCCAAGAATACCTTGGGAAGAGATTGTTCATAAACATATTACAATTCGACAGCTGACAGATAAATTAGAAGTTCTTTGTGCTCCAGCATCCACACCGCTGGAAGCTGCATTAAATGTAGTCGAAATCCCAATTGAGCCAGTAGTAGCACCCTATCTTAGGCGTAATTTAGAAGGTCTGTGCCCGGAAGGCGTTTTGGGAAACACAATCCTCAACAACATTCGTCTCAGACTGACAGCTGTCACACGAGAAGTGGCCTGGGCATCCAGAGTTCTGGTCAGGTCAGATGAGGAAGGAAATGTACTGCCGATGTATGTGACCGGCAGGACATTGAGACGTTTGTTGGTGACGATTGTACTGAAAAATGAACCTCGATACATGCAGCACCTGTGGTTAGAAATCCACAGAGACCGAGAAAGAGCAGAAGTACAACAACAGGAGTTGGTGCGATCACTGGTTAACCACTTCATGTAAAAGAGAAAGAGACAATGGAGAGTAAAGTAGTTGTAAATAAGGAAAAGAAAAGGAGGGGTAGAAGGGGCAAACAAATTTTATCAAAACAGGAAAAAAGACTATTAATTGACTATATGGAACCATTAAGTCCTAGATATTGCACAAAAGATGAGTTGAACATCAGTGTATCAAAGATAGAAGGGTTTTGCATAAAGTTAACCCCATTTCTCACTTACTCAATTTGGGCAGGAGGAGTGACGGCTACAGGTCGCAAATATCATGAAGGGAGGCTGTGGAGTTTTGAGGCATTCAGCTTGGGAGAGAGCATCATCTGGATAAAAAGCAATCTTCTGAAGGAAGAACCAAAAGGCCTTGTGTTACCCTACAACTTATTGACAAGAAAGCATATTGTGATTATTTTAAAATATCTGAGACAATCAAATCAAATTTCATAAAAAGTGATAAGACATCAGTTCTGATTCCTAAAAATGTCAACTCCAGTAGAATTGTTGGCCTCTAAAAACCCAGCCTGTAAAGAGGCAATAGGGGAACTCTCGAAAAAGTGGGTAGAGAGAACAAAGAAATTGGCTACTAAATGGCCAGCAGGGGGAACATTTGATGTAGCAATGTGCAAAGAAATGGAGGTCTTGATAAAAAATTACAAGGCCAATGATAAATCTGTAAAGAGAGAAAAGAAAAGAGAACAAGAGTTAGGGGTACTTACCTTGTTCAAGCAATACGGATTGAAATTACTAAAATTAGAGAAACAAGAAAAAGAGACTAAAATTAATGAAACAAAAGAAGAAAGGCCACCTCCATATGCTCCTTCCTGCGACCAAGCTGTAAACCAAATGCCTTTAGTACAAGGAACAATAGATATAAAGGGGCCAATAGAATTTGAGGGATATGTACAAGATAGTACTGAAACTGAAAGAAATGAACAGAGCTGCAAAGATGAATTGAGAAGAGAGGCTGACAACAGGAGAAGGAGAGACTCATACATTGACATGAGGGAGGGGCTGGCATCATATGAAGAAAGAACATCAACACCAGCACTGCAGTCAAGACCAGGGGGAAGAGAGAGAGCAGTCCATGAGATGGACCCAAGACTTAAGAAAGGAGGGGCCAAGAAGCACAGAGAGAAGGAGAAAACAGATGAGCCACACTCGTACCAAAGTTTGTCAGAGATGTTAAAAGAAATGGAGGACTGCCACAAACGTGGGATACCAGTTTCTGAAGACTTGGAAAGCTGTCAGACAGAAGAGCCTGAGGTTGCAACTGAAGGAACAGCGACACCTGCCGAAACTATCCTCGAAACCCTGAATGAGATGGAAGAAAGAGCCAACAGAACAAGAGAAAGGATTCGAGAGTCAATTGATAAATTGAGACAGAAGCTGGAAGAATCAGAACTTGAATGTGAACCACTGCTGTCACGTCCAAGCCCACGTGATTATGTCCAACGGAAAAAATACAAGCAAGTATCAGGGACATTGCTTCTGCAAGATATTAAATATCCAGATGACCTATTTCAATCTCTTCAGCCACAAAAACAAAGAGCAGAAGAAGAACACGGGTCAGTGAGGGTATCTGAAAAAGATGAACTCCCAATAACTGAATGTCCAATCCTCATCAAGCAAGGCCATGCCCAATACATACCCTGGGCAAGTCAAGACCTGGATACCTTGGTTTCCCGCCTACCAGACATCCATGAAGGCGCTGGAAAATGGATCAGAACATTTGAAGAGGAAACAACTGGAAAACTTCTGGCCCTGGGTGACATTAAAGCTCTGCTTGCTAAGTGTCTGGGGGCCTCCAAGATGAACGACGTTCTCAAACAATCTGGCCTCCTGCAAGCAGTGGACAGACCTCAAGCAGATGGAGTCTCCTTTGACAAACATCGACGTGACATCTGGAAGACATTGAGAGCTGAATATCCCATGCAGACTGACCCAGGCTTTCTGAAAGGGGAGCCAATGGGAGAAGCTGAAAACCCCACCACCTACATCCAAAGACAGCTAAGACGCTGGAAAGAAGAACTGGAGAGAGATCCAGAGCAGGACAAAGTACTGACAGCACTCTTCAGGACCGCCATCGTGGAAGCCATGCCTGCAGCAGTGAAAGCAAAACTGGAGGATGTGGTAGGTCTGAACTCGAAATCACACAAGGAGTTCAGAGACCATGTGGTCCATGCTGTGGAACAGTACAGAAAACAAGAATTGAAGATTAAAAACCAGGAAAAAGAGCTCCAAAGGAAATTGACTCAGCTGCAGCTTGAGGAGCTGATCAACAAGAAGAAGAAGGTTCAAGCAGTACAAAAAGAAGACCAACCAGTAGTAATGGCACCTGTCAATACTTCAGTGCCTGTCAATCCATCTGCAACAGTGAATGTGCAGCCACCAGCAAACCAGACCATGGCAGCACAAGCAGCACCTGCTGGACCAGTCAGTGCAACACAGGGCCCAGCACCAGTTGTTATATATCTCAAGCCAGACCAGTCAAACAACAGAAATTGGAACAGACAACAGCAACAAGGTGGACGTGGCAGAGGAAGATTCAACAACAATCAACAAAGAGTTGGTGGCCCACCAGGAGTGTGTTGGGGATGCAATCAACCTGGACACAACAGAAGAGACTGCCCCATCAATCCCTGGCAACAAAACCAGCCAATGGCCCCAGGAGTCAACTATGGACAACAGCAAGTACAGGCTCAGACTCTAGGCCCTGTCAACCCATGGCGTGGGCCTGACCAAGGCTATTAGGGCTGCCCAGAGAATCCTACGGGGAGGAATCAGCTTCCAATGATAACATATGATGCTGATCAAGAACCAATGCTTCAAGTAAAAATAGAAGGCAAACCCATCTCTTTACTTCTTGACACAGGGGCCACATTCTCATGCTTAAATCCAATGTATGCCTCACACCTCCCCATGTCTGGAAAATACATGAAGACAGTAGGATTCTCTGGGGTAACACAGCTACTTCCCATGACGGCCCCTGTAAGCATATGTCTTAAAGACACTGAAATAAGAATACCAGTATTAGTCTCAGAACACACACCTGTCAATTTGCTAGGTAGAGATGCCATATGTAAACTAAAGATGCAGATATGGTGCACCCCAGAAGGAATTTACATAGATGAGAGGGCAATCACACAGATGAATGTTACTACATTACAACAAATACAAGAACCATGTGCTAACATATATTGGTTAGGTGATCTGAAAGAAGATGTAGAAAAAACACTTAGCAAGTGGGGAAAGTATATAAGGGAACAACTTTGTGAACCAAGTTTACCAAAAACTGAATTTCATTGTACCATGAAGTATGATGAAAACAAAGACCCAAACTTTGAAAAAAGATGGTTAGAAGACACAAAAGGGTTGAAAATCCCCATGATCTCACAGTATATAGTAGTAGGACCAAAAGGAGCAGCTCTGCAGGTAGATAGAGAACAATTCATCGACGAATGGTTTGAGGTACCAGATTCAGTTCCCCATGTCACTTTGTATGTAAATAAGAATTGTGCGTCCAAAGATCTAGGCCCTATGATGCAAAAAGCAGAAAAGAGCAAGTGGGAAGCTACAGAAAATCCTCTAATTTTCCAATCAGCAGATGAAGCGTATCTTAAAATTTTGTGTGCTACTCCAATGATGGGTACCCCCAGAATGGTTATAAATACAAAAGCTGAGCCAATAGGGAAAGAAAATCAAACAAAGCAAGCTGAATTGTTAAAAGAAATGGAGAAACAAGTACCACCTGAATTATGGTCTCAACATGATACAGATGTAGGGTTAGTAAAATCAGCTAATCCAATAAGAATAGTCCCTAGGCCTGGAGCTAAACTACCCAGAAAATTGCAATACCCTTTGAAACCAGAAGCAGAAGAGGGAATCAAAAAGACTATTGCAGGGTTGATGAAATCAGGGGTACTTGTTGAAACCACTAGTTATTGCAACACCCCAATATTGCCAGTAGCTAAGGCAGACAAGTCAAAATGGCGCTTGGTGCATGATTTGAGAGCAGTGAATGAGGTTGTGGAAGACTGGCCTGCAGAAGTTCCAAATCCACATACGCTGCTAACCAATGTTCCATCTGCTGCTAACTATTATACTGTAATTGACCTTTGTTCCGCCTTTTTCAGTGTTCCCTTAGCAGAAGAGAGCAGACCTTTGTTTGCATTCACCTACCAAGGTAAAAAACTCACTTACACGAGAATGCCTCAGGGCTTCAAGCACTCACCTCATGTGTTTAATCAAGTTCTAAAAGAAGACCTGAGTGATCTTAGGCTAGATAGCACATTAATACAGTATGTAGATGATTTATTGCTGTGTTCCACGACTTTGGAACAGTGTCACCAAGACTCAATTAAAGTACTCACTAAATTGGCTGAGGGGGGACACAAGGCCTCTAAAGAAAAACTACAATATTGCCTACCACAAGTTGAATACTTAGGACGTACAATTTCACATGGGATGAAAGCAATTTCACCCAGTCAGTTAGAGGGTATCAGTAAAGCACCCAAACCACAAACAGTGGGGCAGATGATGACTTTTTTGGGGATGACAGGATTTAGTGCAGATTGGATTGAAGATTATGCGATCAAAACAGCTCCCTTAAGATCACTGATGAAACAAGTGGGCCATCAAAATCTTAGAGCACTCCTCATATGGACAACTGATGCACTGGTAGCCTTTGAATCATTGAAAAAAGAGCTACAGAATGCTCCTGCCTTGACCACGCCCATGTACGACAAACCATTCCATTTGTATGTCGCAAACAGAAAAGATGGTTATGCATCTGCAGTACTAATGCAAGAAACTTGTAGTGGAAGGAAAAAACAACCAATTGCCTATTATAGCACTAAACTAGACAACGTAGCTGAAGGCTATCCGCCATGTTATCAGCAAGGGTTAGCTGCAGTGTATTTTGCATATGAAAAAGCTTCTACAATAACCATGGGTTACCCAGTCATTATATACACTCACCATAAAGTAGCAGAGCTATTGGAGCAAGGGAAATTTGTCCTGACCCCTTCTAGGTGTATAGCTTACTCAACGTTGCTGACTTTTCCAGACATCACAATAAAAAGATGTACAACAGTCAACCCAGCCAATTTCATACCATTGCAGGATGAAGGCACACCACATGAATGTATAGCTGATTCCTTAGCCTTCACCAGACTGAGACCAGACTTAGAATCAACACCAATTCCAGATACACATGTTGATTATTTTGTGGATGGTTCATGTTTCAGAGATCATTTGGGTAATCATGCTGGATTTGCTATTGTGAAACGTGTTGATAATGACTTTGTCCCAGTTGTGGTGCAGCATTGCGAACAACCATGCTCAGCACAACTGGCGGAGCTGAAGGCTCTCACTGAAGCCTGTAAGTTAGCTAAAGATTTAAATGTAAATATTTACACAGACTCTGCATATGCGCACGGCGTTTGCCATCTTTTTGGAGCAGTTTGGAAGCAAAGAGGCTTTAAGAAAAGTGATGGCACGCCAGTCCAGCATGGTGACCAGATAATTGACTTAATATCAGCCATGATGTATCCAACAAAGTTGTCCATCATCAAGTGTCAAGCACACAAAAAAGGCAATGATTTTGTAGTTAAGGGCAATAATGCAGCAGACCAATATGCTAGACAAGCTTCTGGCTGTAAAACAGCAATAATGGCTCCCTCTGTTCTGATTCAACCTCAACCTCAATTGGCAGATGTCACACGTATGCAGCAACAAGCTACACCATATGAAATTAGTGTGTGGCAACAAAGAGGAGCAACACGAGATGCAAATGGACTTTGGAGGTCTCATGAAGGCCACATGATTGCTCCCACACCATTGCTTACAATCCTGATCTCTGACGCGCATGGTTTTGACCATTGCGCGAGGGGGGAAGTGATTAGAAAAATAAAGCGACAAGGTTATTGGTCGCCTTATTTACAGGCAATGGTGGATGAGTATCTATCTGAATGTGAAGTTTGCGCCCAAAATAATGTCAGAAAAGGAACATCTGCTCCAATTGGTCATATACCAGTCCCAGAAGGTCCATTCAAACATCTAGTAATGGACTATGCAGATATGATAAGAACAGTCAGAGGCAAAAGATACTTACTGGTAATAATTGACAGATTTAGCAGATGGGTGGAAGCAGTCCCATCAGCAGATCAAGGAGCCCAAACAGTGATCAAATTTCTAACCAGAGAGGTGATCCCAAGATTTGGTATACCATCCCAGATCAGTTCAGACAATGGGTCAGCTTTCATTCAAAGAACAGTAAAGACAGTAATACAACAATTGAGGATAAAACAAAGGCTCGGCTGCATTTATAGACCGCAATCTCAAGGTATCGTGGAACGGGTCAACGGGACTCTAAAAGCAAAATTGAACAAGATTTGTGCTGATACAAAGTTGAATTGGGTAGATGCTTTACCCCTTGCGTTAATGAGCTACCGTATGCAAACCAATAGAGTAACAAACTTGACACCACATGAAATGCTGACTGGTAGACCAATGCCAGTCCCATATTTGAGGGGCCCGTACGAAGGACCGCCTCTTGAGCAATTGCAAATGGAATTGAGAGCATATATGAAACAATTAACGGCCATTCATGAAGCTATTAATGCCCAAGAGCAAAGTAGAGCCCCAAGGGAGGAAGAAGAAACTCCCTGCCCTGTACAACCTGGGGATAGAGTATATTTAAGGGTTTTCAGGCGTAGGTGGAATGAGCCAAGAAGAGAAGGTCCCTATACTGTTGTAAGAGCAACCCCAACCGCAGTGCAGGTAGAGGGAAGTACCACTTGGTATCATTTAAACCATTGCACTAGAGTGCCCAGATTAAGACCCAGAAGGCGAGAAGAGCAACCAGAAATTGATGATGAAGGTGATGACGCACAAACAGAGTCCCCAGAAAGAGAACAGAGCCCTGAAACCCATGATTCTGAGGAAAGGGAAGAAAGTAATATCGATGCACCTCATTTTAGGGGAGCAGAGCAAGCTGAAGCAGGAGAACTGCCTGAAGATGAAATGCTGCCTGCAGAAACAGAACAGGAAGGTCAGGGAGAGACTGATCCTGGTCCTAGTGCTGATATACCTGCTGATGCAGTTGCCCAAGATTCAGGGCAACCCACAGGCCCCATTGAGCCAAGACCTTCTACTAGCGCCCAGTCCAGATACCAACCTGATGAATTCCTCACACTTGATCCAGCTACCATCGCTGACCTATTCCCTTGATATGACTAAAGAGATACCAGGTATTTATGCAAACAAACATGCTAGAAGGAGGTCAGTAAGATGGTTTCATGATGATGAGAATGACACCTTAATCCATGATATGGAAACATACCTACAAAAAGAAGGGCTGTTAGATGCAGCCTATCACAATGATTGGTTCAAATGGGCAGAATACACAGCAAAAGAAGCAGGAATGATTAATTGTGTGCTTTGTTCCCCGTCTCCCCTCAAGAAACTTGTTGTTGTTCCAAGTCCATATGATTACATGCACTGTGGCAGATTTTACTCAAAGTATTGTGATAATATCACTGGAAAAGTGTACCCCTATTGCCCATCAGAATGTTTAACCATGCTTGGGAACAAAGACTTCCATAAATTCTATAGACAGCAAGGGTGGGGGGATGAGTGCCAACGAATGGATATAAGAATTGACATCAAGAAAAGAGAAACCCCGGTTGCTTATATGATTGATCGCACATTGGAATATGAGTGTTTCAACAAATCGAAAGGGAAACATGATATGGGAAAATTCAAAGGGAATTGTGCTATAATTTGGCATTTAGACCAAGATATGTATTATGACTCAAATGTGCTAAAATCATTCAGTTTGATTTATGCTACAGCTACTGTAAAAACGAACATGACAATCATAACGACCAAAGATAATTGTACAGAAGCAACAATTAGTTTTCCCCAAATCCGTACTATGGAAGACCAGTCAGAAGCAATAGCAGACTACTATTGGGTATGTGGGGGAAGAAGATTGAGGGCAACATTACCAGAAAATTGGAAAGGCACTTGTGCCAGAGTAAGATTGTTACAAGGGGTAACAATGATTGAGGGTGACTTAAATGAAATTGAACAGCCCCAACTAAAAAGACGCAGAGTAAAAAGGGCCTATGAAACAGACCCAAATGTGTACATAGATTCAATTGGCCAACCAAGAGGAATCCCACAAAAATATAAAGCTAGAGATGAAGTAAAATCTGGATTTGAATCCATACTTGTATGGATAACCCCAAATAAGAATACAGAGTGGATAAACTATATCTATTACAATCAGCAGAGATTCATTAATTACACTGATGATGCATTAAAAGCTCTGGGAGAACAACTGGGTCCTACAAGTAAGATGGCCTGGCAAAACAGACAAGCACTAAATTGGCTACTGGCGGAGAAAGGAGGTGTTTGTGTAATATTTGGTGCTGATTGTTGCACTTATATTCCAAATAATACAGCCCCAGATGGATCTTTCACCAGAGCAATGGAGAAACTGAAAAACCTGAGAGATGAAGTGACTGAGAACGCTGGAACAGACATGCATACTTGGGAATGGTTTGACTCACTCTTTGGGGTTTGGGGAGAGTGGTTGACTAAAGTGGGGATCATAATGGCTGTTGTTATTGTTGTATTTCTTTTGTTGTTTTGTTGTGTTGTGCCTTTCCTCAGATCGATGCTGGCCAATGCTGCAGCCAAACAGATGATCAATGTGTCAGTAAAACCGTCAGGAGTTGACATTGGGTGTACCAGTGTGCATACAGTAGGTCTTGGACTAGATGAGCTGGATGAAATTGTGTGAAACCTTCCTGAAAAGAGCAATAAAGTGGTAGGGAAGGGGTGCCTTTTATTTTCATTCTTTATTTTTACCTTTTATTGTAATCTTTGACAGAGAGGGAGTCAGTATTTTCCTTGTATTTTTCTTTTGTATTATGTAGCGTTGTTAGAGTATGAGGATAGAGTAGGCAGGAAGTTAGAGGGTGTTATGTATTTTACTTTAGGCATATGCCCCTTCCTGAAGTCATTTAATTTGTTTTTGAATCATGTATTGTTGCATCATTTATTATTTTCTTAAATTAAATGTAGAATGTGATTACTTGTGGAAAGAAAGGGGACGCAGAAGGTCTTAAGCAGGTCATTGTCCGTGGTACGAGACAATGCAAACAGAAAAAGGGGACGATAAAGAAAGACTGTATTTTTACTTGTTGTTTTAAATTGTCTAACCTGTATTATCAGCATATAGTCTGTTTCTCTTAACACTGGGAGAGTAAAGAGGAGAAGAAAGGATCGACGAGCACCTCAGTGCTTAGCAACATGAGTAGATTCAACTGGAGGTTTAAAAACCCACTATCTACTCCAACACCAGATAGTGCTAAGAAGGCAATGAGACCTGCCTGAAAGCTCCTCTGGCAGCGATGGACTGCACTACCAGATAGCGCTCCAGACTACCGGACATGTCTGGAGTTCCTCTGGCACCGAGGGACGAACCAGTGCATCATATACTTCTTTGAATTTATTTAAAAAAAAAAAAAAAAAAATTGTAATCGTTTGACTAATCATCCATGTATTCTACATAACCATGACAACCATGGGCAAGGCTAAGATATTTCACGCACATGCTTTGATACACATTGCTGATTCAGTATTTACAGACCCCCAGGATTGTATAGATAGGGAAGCAGACTCTTTTACTCTTTCCTAGTCAATCGTGGGAAGAGATGTTTGGGTCTGACTTCCTCTGGAGTGCAGCATTATGAAGAAACCATTTGGTAGGAGGAACTGAAGGACCAATATTGGTCCAAGGATGGATAGAAGGCAGGGGTGGACTTATGGTGTTGCACTCTGGGTAAAGGGCTTAGTGGTGAGACTTGGTAAAGTCTCAGAGGGGGGAATTATATTGTGTATTCTTAAAATATATTATGCTATTTTACTCAATATGGTACTATTTTACTTAAACATATGATGTATGATCATAACAGTAATCAATAGACTGACTAATATGCTGATTGTTACAATACTGAATGTCTCAACACAGATTGTGAGTCTCATGTGTATACTGTTGGGCAGCACCGGTGATTTCCACTGGACCATACCAGTGAACTTAAGTGAACCAATGAACTTTGGGTAACTTCCACCATATGACAGATACGTGTAAACAGGTTTGATGTATGACCCATGTGATCATCTCCAACCAATGGGAGATGGCGGAATAAAAGTTATTTTAAAAATGGCTGATCTAGCCAAATTCCACCATTAAAAAATGGGCCAGGTGGGCTAGTAATTAATTGTGGCAAACCAGACAGGCATAACCAATAAAAAACCGGAATTACCAATTTTGGTGAGCATGGATAGGTATAAGAATGGATACCCGGACAGACGGAGACTAGATGCGGTAACCGTTGTCTCGGCTTTGTTGCGTTGTTCAATAAAGTCTTATTTTTGACACCTGGAACTCTGCTTCTCGAGCTTCATTGACTTCATTGAGAAAATTCATCAATTGCTCCACAACACGTGCTGCCCGTTTCCCAAAATTAACTAAAAGTGCCCTCTCTCAGCAATTATCAACAGTAATATTGTGGTCTATAAAACTAAATGCATTTTAATTATAATTATATTGACAACGTGTACAAAACAGTAACAGATGGCTCAAAACTCTGAAAAAAAATGGCTGTTTATTTGAACTTATATCTGTCAGTCTGGGTCATCATTACCATTGTGTTGTTATAGATTGTGTGCATCTTAAACAAGCTCAGATTTCATTAGATAATGTGAAGTAGAGTGGTACTGTATCTTCCGAGTCTTATTCATAAATTGGTTGAAAACTATCCACTGTTGTTTTCTGTTTTCTGTTTGTTTGTTTGTTTGTTTTTTGTTTTGTTTGTTTTTTCAGGTTTTTAACAAACCTGAAACTACTAAAATATGAGGTCACATAAATTCTAAGTAGTGTTAAATTAACTACTATTTACGTACTGTATATTGGTACATCATTTGATGACACTATTATTGTTGGTTAAATGAAGCCCAAGTGCCACCAGCAGGCCTGTTATGTGAAGTGTAAGCTTAAGAACATGCTAATGACTTTATTTTTAGAATTATATATATTCCATTTTTTTTTTTTTTTTTTTTTTTTTTACATTTGAGCCCCTGCTCCCATTTTCAGCAGTCCAGTTTCTAGCTCAGAAAGGAAGGAAGGAGGCTGCACTTGTTGCATCATAGTGCGGAGGCAGGGCCATGGCTGGGGGCCCTGTGCAGGCTGTAACTGTGGGCCCTTTTTGAATTTTTTTAATTTGTATGTTTGTTCTATTTATTTATTTGTGCTATTTACACAATATTTATGTTTTTTTTTTTTCAAGTTTGTAGGTGTCCAGGTACTATAAACTGAATAATCAAATGTAAGATAGCATTGCATAGTCTTCACTGTAAAAATTTAATATAGATTAATTCTTGTTAAAACTACAAAGTAATTCAGTCAAAAGCATGAACATGATTTTCTCTCTTTCATTTTCTTGGATTAACATTAAGGAGCTAGTAAATGAGGCGTGGTCAGCTGTTCAAAAGTTATACAAAGTTATGTATTTAACAGGTTTAAACTCTTTAAAGTGTTACCTTATGGAGGACTAATACACCAATTAAATGAGTGTTTCAATAATTTTTTTTGTCTTCATTGCTATATATTTTTGTATGTATCCGTATATAGCCAATAGTGGTGCATATTGCAGTATAGTGAAAAATATAAGCAACAGTTTTCTATAAGAAATGTGTTATTTAAAATATATTACATTATATTTTCCAGATATTGTATCATAATATTATGTTTGGCAGCTGTACAGGTTTTCCATCTTACTCATTTTAAACCGTCAAGGCTTTGAATCTGATCTTTAGTATGTACCTTAATTAATCCATACATTTATACACTCATTTATTTGAGAAGCTGTTTATAAGAAAGTATTTAAATGTTTTAAATAACATTTCTAAAAAAGTATAATTTCTTAAATTGTGGGGAAGTTGCTACAGTGATCTGATGCATGAATAGTTTTTGTTCAGTCCTGCAGTCTTTTGTGTAACTGTGACTCTCGTGCACAGTAATAAACAGCTGTGTCTTCAGTCTTCAGGCTTTTCACCTCTAAATACAGCATGTTTTTACTGGTGTCTGTGGTGATGGAGAACTGGCCCTGTAGAGACTGAGCATAATATACACTTGAGCCAGCTATACCCCCAATCCACTCCAGTCCTTTCCCTGGTTTCTGACGGATCCAGTGCATCCAGTAGCTGCTCATTGAGAATCCAGACACAGTGCAGGACAGAGTCACTGATTCTCCAGGCTTTTTCACCACAGAATCTGAGGAGGTCAAAGACTGACCACTAACAGCTGAAAAACATGCAACAAATAATGTTAGATGATTAAGAACAATTAAATGACAACAATCTGGAAAAGTGAAATCATTCTCACCTGACAAAATCATCAGCAGAACTCCATACTGTAACATTTCCATTATGACACTAAAACTGTCAGATGAAGAGAAAAAAAGACATTTATCTGCACTGAAGCAGAACACAAACACTGACTGAGGATCCAGTTTATAACACAGTCCTTTGAGAGTTTGAGTGACACTGATCCTCCCGACTAAATCATTACATTTGCATATACTGTATCTGCCCTACAGGAGTAAAATGTGTTAAGTAGCCTATAGAAACACTGGAACTGGGAAAATTAATTAAAGTATTTTTGATTGAATTCTGATTGATCTGAAGTGATATTCACACCCTGTTTTCTTTGAATCTGATTTTTTTTGTAAGGCAGCACAGAGCTTTCATTATACACTGTACATTATCTGTGCCTGCAGTAATACATTTCAAATTGCATTAAATCACCCTGAAAATCACCCTCTTTAAGTATTTCGTAACAATGTTGTTTTTATTTCTAACTGTAACTAATGATAGTGAATATTTCAGGCTGTACGTTATATTATTGATGTGTGTGCATAAGTGTTGAATGTTTTTATGTTTGGTGTTTTTTAGTTGTGATAGCTGATGTGAGGTCTGTAGACAGCTGTTGCTCATGGACTGATGCTTTAATGTGAATATAAATATTAGTCAGTAAGAAATTGATTCTTCTGAGATAAGACATGACCATGAAAGTGTAAAACAACTACTTAGTAGCTCTTTAAAACTCTAAAGTGGGATAGTCTAGAGATTCAGCATTTGTTTAAGGGAACTCGTGTTCAAACCTTGACCCCACATGCTGTATTGTCGCAACTCACTTCAAAATGGTCACCTTGTATTTCTGTTTGTTTGGCTTTGGCTTCTGTTTGTCTTTGTTTATTGTTTAAAGCTAATGGTCAGGTGAAAAAAGTGACTCTGTTGGGTTCAGATGTGTGATTTAGAAAGTGTTTTAACAAAAAGGCTGGCAGCTTATTCTGGATGAACCATTGCTTTAAGGAATAGGAAATCAAATGATAAAGTTTTATTTTAGAAAGTTGTTTGTTTTCAGATTTTGTGCAGTGCTGTATCTGTATTCATCACTGTGTCTCTCTTGCACAATAATATACAGCAGTGTCTTCATTCTTCATATTATTCATCTGCAGATACATCTGTTTCTTGCTGTTGTCTCTGGAGATGGTGAAGCGTCCCTGAACAGACTGAGAGTAGTATATATAACTACTATCAGATGAGATGTATGCCTGATCCAGGCCAAGCTTGGGTCACTACTAAATCCAGAGATTGTACAGGTAAGTCTGTGAGATCCTCCAGGTTTAATGATCACTGACTCAGACTCAGTCAGTGTTTGACACCAACAGACTGAAAAACAAACAGTTCAACATTAACATTTACAACAGTACACATGAATAAATCTGATTATAAGAGCCTCTTACATTCTGTGAGAGCAAACATGAAGATAAAACCCAGTTTAGAGACAATATCCATTGTAATGTTTTGAAAAGAGGAAGCTGATGCATCAAAGTCACAATTTTTGTGTCTGGAGATGAATAGAGTGGAGGCTTTTTAAAAGATACAAGGAGAAGTAGGTTTGCATAGGGTGCCCTCTAAAGGTACATTTACATTTCTCTGCTTTTATTAAGCTCTGTAAAATATTTAACATATTGTTTGTTTTTCCTTTTTATTAATATTGTATCTCTGCTATTGTATTATAGCTAATATGTTGTCTATTAACATTTTATAAAGTCCTATATTATGCAGTAATGGTTCATTTAAAACAAAACATCAAACTACACTTTCACATTTTCTGAAGGAATAGTTGATAGTATTTGCTCATTTAAAACCTACCTGGTCTCATGGCATAATGGTAGAATAGGGTTAAAGGCAGGCCTATGCTTAATCTCTATCAAATTTTCTTTATTAAGCAAAAAGAATGAATTCAGAATTACTATTTTGTGACAAGTGTTTGGGGATGATATAGTTTAAGGACAGACAGAAGGACTGAAACTTTTCATCATTTAATGCAGTGCCCTGAGAGTAACAAGTTGGTTGAGTCTGTAAACACAAGATTACAGTGTTATATTTTTTATGTATTTAAGTTCATTTTTATGACTGGGCCACCCCCCACAACTAGCACAGATAGTTTTTGTACAGCTCTGCTGTTTTTTTGTCTTACTGTGACTCTCGTGCACAGTAATAAACAACTGTGTCTTCAGTCTTCAGTCTTTTCACCTCTAAATACAGCATGTTTTTGCTGGTGTCTTTGGTGATGGAGAACTGGCCCTGTAGAGACTGAGCATAAATAGTGCCAGTGCCAGTGTCAATAAGCCCAATACACTCCAGTCCTTTCCCTGGTTTCTGACGGATCCAGTGCATCCAGTAGCTGCTTATTGTGAATCCAGACACAGTGCAGGACAGAGTCACTGATTCTCCAGGCTTTTTCACCACAGAATCTGAGGAGGTCAAAGACTGACCACTAACAGCTGAAAAACATGCAACAAATAATGTTAAATTATTTAGAGCAACGAAATTACAAAAATACTCCAGAACAAATGGGAGTTTCTCACATGAAATAATCATCAGTAGGAGTCCCTACAGTAGCATCTCCATTACCACAGTAAAACAGTGATAGGTTACACTGCAGCTGTTTTATTCACGAGACACACACACTGACTGAAAGTTCAGCTTATAACACAATCTTTCAGGAGTCTGGGAGACACTGACCCTTCCCACAAAATCATTTGCATCTTTACAGGTTTGCTTAACGGTAGTTTAATGCAATAATCTGAGCATTATTACAGTAGACGAGGGGAAAATCTTCACTTATATTTCAATAACTTAGCAAATTTATATTACTTCCTCCATGTTTACTTTTTGTACTTTTCTCATTGTGTGTTATTTGATATTGACCCAACATGATGAAAGATTGTTTATCATCAGCATTGCTCTGTCAATTTCTATACAGTTTCTAGCTGAGCAGTGACAGGGACCATTGATTTATGCTTTTTTTTCTTGTTTTTTTTTTTTCCAGTGAATGTCATTAGTATCAGTTTCATGCTTATTTTGTGGGGTAAGGATTACAAGATGTGTTTGTAATGGCACTTCAGACAGGTCTCACTTCAGAGGCTTTTTTAGTTTGCATAAACCAGCAAATCTTCTGTCTGCCTGTATTTGTGTTTTCACAGTGTGCCTGTCTCATGCACAGTAACACACAGCAGTGTCTTCAGTCTTCAGCTGATTCATGTGCAGATAGAGATTAGAGCTGTCCTTAGATGCTGTGAATCTGCCCTGCACTGACTGAGCTGAGCTCTTAGAAGAATCTGAATAATAATAAATAATCCATTCAAGTCCTTTTCCAGGTGCCTGACGGATCCAGTGCATGTTAGTGCTACTAAGAGTAAACCCACTGCAGGCACAGGTCAGTTTGTAGGAACCACCTGGAGACACAACTACTGACTGTTCAGACTGTGTGAGCACAACCTGACTATACCTGTGGATAAACACAATATTTAAAACAGAAATAGAAATTAGAGTCCATTTGTTCAGATGTGTTATCAATCAATAGGATGACTATCAGGTGCCAGTGTATGCCCTGTTTTAATTAAAGAACAGGAATCTATCAAAGTCTGATCATGTTTGTAGAAGTGAATCATGACATGAACAAAGTGGATCTCTGAGAACCTCAGAAAAAAGAGTTGTTGCTCATCTGGCTAGAAAAAGTTACAAAACCATCTCTAAAGAGTTTGGACTCCACAAATCCACAGTCAGACAGATTGTTTACAAATGGAGGAAATTCAAGACCACTATTACCCTCCCTAGGAGTGGTCGACCAACAAAGATCACTACAAAGCAAGACCTCAAGGTTGCAAAAGACTTCAGGATAACTTTTAAGCACATAAAGGTCTTTTTCACATTGGCTAATATTGATGTTTCGGAGTCCATCATCAGGAGAACACTGAACAACCATGGTATGAATGGCAGCATTGTAAGGAGAAAGCCACAACTCTCAAAATAAATAAAATAAAAACACTGCTGTTTGCGCTGCAGTTTGCTAAAGATCATGTGGAGTCAGAGGGCTATTGGAGAAATGTTTTGTGGACGGATGAGACCAAAATAAAACTTTTTGAGTTTAAATGAGAAGTGTTATGTTTGGAAAAAGAAAAACACTTCATTCCAGCATAAGAACCTTATTCCGTCTGTAAAACATTGTGGTGGTAGAATCATGTGCCTGTTTTGCTGCATCTTGGCCAGAATGGCTTTCCATCATTTATGGAACAATGAATTGCGAATTATACCAGCGAATTCTAAAGCAGTCATGGGCAGTCATGGCCTAAAGGTTAGAGAGTCGGGAACTGAAGGTGGGGATTGTGAATGAACAGCGCTCTTTCCACCTTAAATACCATGACTGAGGTGCCCTTGAGGAAGGCACCGAACCCCCAATTGCTCCCCGGGCACTGGAGCAATGACTGCCCACTGCTCCAGATGTGTGTTCACAGTGTGTGTGTGTGTGTGTGTGTGTTCACTTCTCACTACTGTGTGTGTGCACTTGTGATGGGTTAAATGCAGAGCACCAATTTCGAGTATGGATCACCATACTCAACAATACATCACGACTTTCACTTTTTTCACTTTTCTGAAGGAAAATGCCAGGACATCTGTCTGAATCTTAGAAGAAAGTGGGTCATGCAGCAAGACAACGACCACAAGCACACAAGTGATTATACCAAAAAACGGTTAAAGGTTAATGAATTGGAATGCTTGAGCCAAAGGACCTTAATCCAATTGAAATGTTGTGGAAGGACCTGAAGCAAGCAGTTCTTAGGAGGAAACCCATCAATATCACAGGCTTCAAGTGTTTCTGTACTGAAGAATGGGCTAAAATTCCTACAAGCTGTTGTGCAGGACTGATCAGCAGTTACAAAATAAGTTACCTGCGGTTATTGCTTCACAGCAGATACTGAAAGCAAAGATTCACATACTTTTGCAACTTGCAAATATTGGATCATGTTTCTCAGTAAATAAATGGCATACTATATATTTTCATCTCATTTGTCTGATTGGGTTCTTTTTGTCAACTTTCAGGACTTGTGTGAAAAATGATGTTTTGCGTTATATTTATGCAAAAATATAGAACATTCGAAAGGATTCACAAACTTTCAAGCAGCACTATATATGTATATATAACAGTGACATTTTTGCTGAAAGTGGGTGTGGAACTATATTTTAGTCATATAGGTATAGTCTCTACAATGTCATTTTTGTTAAGACAGACTCTAGAGACCTTTTTTTTCTTAATAATGTTAAAAACAATACCAAACAACAGAATAACAAAAGCATATATATTTTCCTATTCAAATATTATAATCTCCAGAAATGGAGACTTTCTAGCTCACCAGTCATTATTTTGTGTAAAAATGTCTTTTTTTTGTCTACTGTCTCGGCAGGTTTTGTGCACAGAGCTGTAGTCATTTCAGTCACTGTGTCTCTCTTGCACAATAATATACAGCAGTGTCTTCATTCTTCAGGCTGTTCATCTGCAGATACACCTGCTTCCTACTGTTGTCTCTGGAGATGATGAACCGTCCTTGGACAGACTGAGAGTAATATTTAGACTGGCTGTCGGATCTGATCAATGCCAGCCATTCCAGCTCTTTTCCAGACTTCTGTCTGATCCAAGCCATCCAGTAGCCAGCAATGTCCAAACCAGAAGCAGTACATGTCAACTTATGGGATTCTCCAGGTTTCATGACTACAGACTCAGACTCAGTCAGTGTTTGACACCAACAACCTGCAAAATAAAACATGATTACTGTGTGTAAATTCAGATAAACACATATTCTGAACAGTAAATACTTGAATCATACATTGAGAAGCCAGCAACAGTATTGTAAATCCCAAGATGTTATGCTCCATAATTGTGTACTGAATTACTGAGCTGTACAGTGATACAGAACTGATTATGAAGTGTTTAAGAAGGTCATGAATTTGCATAATTTATTTAAATATTCAGCTGTCCCGTATTTAAACAGTGGCATCATATAACTAAGTCTCAAATGCACACCCGTATATTATTCATTTACCTATTTATTCATTTATTTATTTACTCAATGAATTTGTTTATTCATTTGCCTATTTGGTAAATGAACAAACCATTTTAAGTATATTTTTAATACAAATTATATTTAAGTAATTTCATATAACATGTTAATTGACTTTAAATTATTGCGCCATTTTGTTTTCAATAATAAATATACAGATTATTTGAAGTGTATGTTGATTTAGGTCTTGTCATGGCATTCAATATCCAAACTAAGTCATGCATGTTAAGATTAGACCAAAGTGTTTGTGCACATGGTTTTTGCACAGGCATTAAACTGTTATTCATCATGGTGCCTGTATACCGAACACAATAATACACAGCCGTGTCCTCAGTTTGCAGATTTTGTCCTTTAAGATATACTGTGCTTGTAGATGTGTCTCTGGAGATGGTGAACTTATTTTTTAGTGAATCCTTGTAGTCTATTCCACCACCAGCATGGATCATGCCAATGAACTCAAGGATCTTCCCCTGTGTGCGTCTAATCCAGGAAGGTGCCTTAGAGGTATCGCTGAGAGCATATCCAGATATTTTACAGGAAATGGTAAAAGATTCTCCAGATTTTACCGAAATGGAGCTTGGCTGGTTGTGTTCCACACTGCTGTACACATCTGCAAATTAAGCACCAAAATATGTTACTTTTAAAATGGTATTATTAATGGTGAACAGTTAAATACTGCTTAAAAAGCCTTAAAGATTTGTACTCACAAGGTGTGACAGACATTATTAGAAGCACAAACAGGTAAAACATGATTTTATGAGTGGCTCTTCTCAGCTTCATTGAAACACAAAATTATACACAGCAAGGATGGGCTGCGTGTATAAATACTGGATAATTTGCATTGAGTATTGGTCATGTGTGTGTGCGCAGGGTGAATATCAAAGGATGGTTCACCTAGAAATGCACATTTTGTCATCATTTACTCATTTCGAAGTGGTCTACTTCTGTCATACTCCAAAAGTATAAAATAATTAGCATTAAATAATGTCATTATGACTTATGGACTTTTCTTTTTGTTTTCTAAGAGAGAACAACATATAGGTTTGGAAAGAATTTGGGGTGAATTCTGTATTTAATATGAAAATAATTGCTTTCAGTGTGTCTTAGGCATTATTAATGCTCATCTGATTAGAGCACAATCAATAAGGCAAGTGAGATGTTGCTGTTTTTAATCTGACTTTATAACTTGTCATGTTTAAGGATAAGAAAAGAAAGCAAACATGTATCAGAGAAATGTATATAAATATGTATGCACAAGTATTCCTTTGAAAATAAATGTGTAAATGAATAAGCCACTTCACAAATAGTGACGATGTATTGTCAACTATGGTGACTCATAGTCGAAATTGGTCCTCTGCATTTAACCCATCACAAGTGCACACACACAGCAGTGAGAAGTGAACACACACCCAGAGCAGTGGGCAATTGGGGGTAATTAGGGGTTCGGTGCCTTGCTCAAGGGCACTTCAGCCATGGTATTGAAGGTGGAAAGAGTGCTGTTTATTCGTGATTCCTGCTGGTGCGGGGATCGAACCAGTGACCTTTAGGTTACAAGCCCGACTCTCTAACCATTAGGCCATGACTCCTAAAACTAAATAAAATGCATTTATAAAACACCAATAATTAAAATACAGTCTGACTCTTCATCTTCATTCCTCCCCCTCCTGGGTTTTTGTAAGGGTAGCTGTATGAAAACAAGCAAAGTGTGTCTCTTGCACAGTAATACACTGCAGTGTCTTCAGTCTTCAGCTGATTCATGTGCAGATAGAGATTAGAGCTGTCCTTAGATGCTGTGAATCTGCCCTGCACTGACTGAGCTGAGCCTTTGCTAGAGTCTGTATAATAGTGTAAGATCCATTCCAGTCCTTTTCCAGGTGCCTGACGGATCCAGTGCATCCTATAGCTACTAAGAGTGAATCCACTACATGCACAGGTCAGTTTGTAGGAACCACCTGGAGACACAACTACTGACTGTTCAGACTGTGTGAGCACAACCTGTGAATAAACACCTGAACACAGAGACAAAAAATGCTTTACACATCAAATGAATCACAAAACTGATGAAATAGGATTAGATGTTACATTCTATATAAAAACACTCACTGTGTACAGCTGCCAACATCACAAAAACCTTTAGGGAGAACATTGTCTCTTCTCTTCAGATCAAACACTCATTTACTACTTTTAAATAGGAAATATGGCAGTTGAGTTTGCATTGATATTTGCTCATGCATGAGGACACACATAGTGGGTGTGTTCAAAACCTAGTGTCAGTTTTATCATTTTTTATGGAAGGGTGTCCTCTTGTGGCATCAAAATTATTCGTACAATGGCTCACTTGAGCATGTGATGTCATTACTATTTAGTGAATACATTTGATAAAAAAAAATATTTACAAAGGCTAAAACATCACTTAACTCATTCTGTTTTCTATATTCATCATTTATTTTTTTGCTTTGAGTTTGCAATGCTTTGGTTTTGTGTCAAGATGTATAATTTGAAAAGGAACTGTTTATTGAGCGTAATTAATGTATTTAGTGCTTTAGGGTTTTTGTGCAGGTCCTGTGGCAGTTTGTGGCAGAGTGCATCGCGAGCACAGTAATACACAGCTGTGTCCTCAGTGTTGAAGTTATTTCCTGTTAAAATAACTGCGTTGCTGGAGGATTCAGAAGAGAAACTGAGCTTATTTTTAAGGGAATCTTTGACACCATTGCTACTGGAACTATAGTACCAGCCAATCCATTCCATTGGTTTTCCACTTGAATGTCTGATCCAGTTTGTGTAGTCACCACCTGAGGCTGAATATCCAGTGATCTTACAGGCGATAGTAAATGTTTCTCCTGGTTTTACAACCATTACAGGAGGCTGATTCAGCTCAATGCAGAAAAGACCTATGAACAATAAAAAAAAAAATAAAATAATTAAACTGAGATCCAAAATTAATTTTCTAGAAATGTTTATTGTTGGGCTGAAGATACTTACAGTGTGCAGTTGCCAAAATCAGTAGTACTGAAATGCAGTACATGATGCTGGTTGTATTTTCACTCTGCTATGGCTCTGTAAAACAAAAAGCTTTTATTGTGTATGTGTGCTTCTGCTTACATGACAGAAGGGTGGAGATTTGCATTGACGTAAACATCTGACTGTAGTCCTTATGGTACTTATTGAGAATAATGCAAAATTAGTTGCCCAATTTTATATTCTTGATTTATAAAATTACAGATGTTTATTCATATTTAGTGTAAATATCTTGCTACTCAACATTAATTAAATGAAAAAAAAAAAATAAATAAATAAATAACAATCATATTCATTTAAACATTTATTGAATACTAGAACAGTGTTGTGGATAAAAACATTCAATTAAAACATAGGAGAGGTTTTGTGAATCATGTAAAGAAACATTATTTTTTTAAGACACATGAGAATAGATAATGACAAGACAGTAATCATTGAACATATATTTATGTATTTTATATATCTGTTGCACGTATTTGCAAGATCAGGGATTGTATAACACACTGTACAGAGTGAACGTGTGCAGTAGTAACCTGTTAAAGAGCTGGTTGTACCTGATCTTAACAAATAAAAATGACATCTGTCGGTATAGTCATGTATTCAGTTAATGAGCCGACGAGATTCAGCTCATTTTTAAAGGCTCAAAGACCTCAGATGTGCCTGACATACATTTGAGGCCTTTACTAAAGAGCTGAGATATCAAAAACATGCAGTGTCAGAGCTATAATTCTGCTAGAAAGACTCCAAGGGCAGATGAACATTTACATGGTATTTATTCCACAAAGGATTAACAGATGGTATAGTGAACTATAGTGTTTAATGTCTAGCTGTATGGAAATGTTATTTGGCATAGCCGCTGTGCTTAGTCTAAATACAGATTTGGATGCAGATTTGGCTTATCCGGCCTGAAGATATCCATTGTCAAGTTATGAAAAGAGGTGATGCAGCAAAGTAACAAGTTTTGTGTCTAGAGATGGGGCCTTTTTGAAGAAGACTAGGAGAAGTAGGTTTGCAAAGGGTGCCCTCTAAAGGTGCATTTACATTTCTGTGCTCTTATTAATCTTTGTAAAAATATTTAACATAGTATCACTGCTATTGTATTCATAGCTGATGGATCTCATCCACTTTAACATGTATTTAATGTTATAAACTCTTAAATTATGCAGTGATGGTTTATTTGAAACAACATATCAAACTAGACTGTTGCATTTTCTGAAGGAAAAGTCAGGATTGTTTGCCCGTGTAAAACTCATCCTGGTTGCCAGTGCTTATTAGTAAAACAGGGTTAAAGGCAGGCCTTTAATTTCTCCCAAATTTAGCTTCATTAAACAAAATGAATGAATTCAAAATTACTATTTTGGGGGATATTTGGGGATTATGTAATTTAAGGACAGACAGAAGGAGAGAAACTTTCACAGTTTAGTACTATAACTAAACGCAAGATTACAGTGTTATATTTTCATGTATTTAAGTTCATTCGTATGAGTGGGTCACCCCCACAACTAGTACAGATAGTTTTTGTGCAGCCCTGCTGTGTTTTGTCTTACTGTGAATATCTTGCACAGTAATAAACAGCTGTGTCTTCAGTCTTCAGGCTTTTCACCTCTAAATACAGCATGTTTTTGCTGGTGTCTTTGGTGATGGAGAACTGGCCCTGTAGAGACTGAGCAAAAACAGTGCCACTGCCATAGTCAATACGGCCAATCCACTCCAGTCCTTTCCCTGGTTTCTGACGGATCCAGTGCATCCAGTAGTCGCTGATTGAGAATCCAGACACAGTGCAGGACAGAGTCACTGATTCTCCAGGCTTTTTCATCACAGAATCTGAGGAGGTCAAAGACTGACCACTAACAGCTGAAAAACATGCAACAAATAATGTTAGATGATTTAAAACAGTGAAATTACAACAATAATACAGAACAAATGGGAGTTTCTCACATGAAATAATCATCAGTATGAGTCCATACAGTAGCATCTCCATTACCACAGTAAAACAGTGATAGATTACACTGCAGCTGTTTTAGTCACTGGACACACACACTGACTGAAAGTTCAGCTTATAACACAGTCTTTCAGGAGTCTGGGAGACACTGACCCTTCCCACAAAATCATTTGCATCTTTGCAGGTTTGCAGATCTGTAGTTTAATGCAGTAATCTGAGCATTATTATAGTAGACAAGGGGAAAATCTTCACTTATATTTCAATAACTGAGCAAAGTTGTATTACTACATCAATGTTTACTCTTTGTAAAAAAAATTTTTTCATGGAGTTATTTGATATTGCCAACATGATAAAATATTAATTGTTTATCATCAACATTGCCCTTGATTTATGCTTTTTTTTTTCCAGATGAATGTCATTAGTATCAGTGTCATGTTTATTTGGTGGGGTAAGGATTACAAGATGTGTTTGTGATGGTACTTCAGACAGACCTTATATCACTTCAGAGACTCCTTGTTTAGCTTGCATAACACATTATATCTTCTGTCCTTCTCATTTCCCATGATGAGTTTTTGAACAGCTGCCTGTATTTGTGTTTTCACAGTGTCTGTCTTGCACAGTAATACACTGCAGTGTCTTCAGTCTTCAGCTGATTCATGTGCAGATAGAGATTAGAGCTGTCTTTAGATGCTGTGAATCTGCCCTGCACTGACTGAGCTGAGCTCTTATCAGAATCAGAATAATAATAAATAATCCATTCAAGTCCTTTTCCAGGTGCCTGACGGATCCAATACATGTTAGTGCCACTAACAGAAAACCCACTGCAGGCACAGGTCAGTTTGTAGGAACCACCTGGAGACACAACTACTGACTGTTCAGACTGTGTGAGCACAACCTGACAGTCAATACCTGTGGATAAACACAACATTTAAAACTGAATTATAAATATGTATTTATTTACACTAAGAAACCAGTTTATTTTGTCCAGGGAAATTACTTACAAGGCACAGCAGCCAGCAACAGCAAGAGAAATGAAGTGAACATGGTTTATATGAAGGCTGAACTGGTGATGAGTCCTCCACTCAACAGTGTTTAAATATGAAACAGACATCAGTTCATTTGCATTGAAACCTTGAATTAGCAAAATCAGTGGAGTCACTGGAGCTTGAGACCATTTACCATCATTGTTCAGTGATACAGAAATTATTATGAAAGGTTCAAGGGGATGATGAATTTACATAATCCGACATTTAAATAATTAAATATTCATTAGGGATGTCCTGTATTTAAAAAGCAGCATCATGTTACTGTGTCACGTACACATGCATTTTATGGGTCCATATATGGAAGCATATTGAACACTAACATTAATTAATTAATTAATTAATTACAAGTCAATTACAAGTTCATTTACAAGTAATTAGTTAATGATGAACTAATCATTTACAAAACATGGTTATGTGTTTATAAATGATTAATAAGTGATATGTTGAAAAGCACACAAATGCAATTATTCTAAACCTATTTTCTGTTTTTGAATAATAATAAATTATGTGTTGTCAAGTAAATAAACGTGTGAACCCTTTCTCTCATCAGCACAGATTTGTGTTCTGTGTGGAGTGTGTGGGATCTAGTGATAATGTAAACCAGTTTTACCCTCCACTGAAGATCACATCAGATTCACAGCGCTAAAATACTCCATGTGTTAATCATCTTTACCCTCTCCAGTCAGCCCTTACATTGCAGTACACAACAAATATTCAAAACATGTTGTGTAAACACATGAATAAATCATTTACAAATCTTTCTGCATCCCCTAATCTAAAGTGTAAACTACTCATCAGTTGTTACAGGTTACAGGTTGTGTGGGTAAACACACTGGTGGGGAAAGATCTACGAATGATGAGCAAAACATTTACAACTGATGAACTGTTTACACTTTAGGAGATGCAGAAATATTTGTAAATGATTTATTCATGATATGTTCTTCAATGGAGGATAAACATTTCAGTGATTGACATTTTAATTATTTAGATTTGATTAATAATATATTAACTAGTAACTTATTAACCATTGACTAAGGATCTGTTTGATTATTTAATGATATGCTATTTTTTTAAAGATAATTTATGACAGATTTGTAAATCATTAGCATATTACTTAATCATTTGTGAAGGTATAGTGATGTTTTGTAAATTATTAGTTCATCATTATCTAATCACTTGTAAATGATTTATAACTTAATCCACAAAGCATAGATGAAAATACTAACAATCACTTATTAATCGTTTATGAGTGCATAGTCATGTTTTGTAAATTATTAGTTAATTAATAACTAATTACTTAATAATTACTGGTAAATGAATTAACAAAACATACACAAACTATTAGCATATCATCTTTTATAAATGTTTTGTAAATGATTCTTTCATCATTAACAACTGAACGTTATGATAAAGTGTTACCGAAATATGTATATATTTATGTATTCATGTATATATTTAAGAAATATTTATATGTATTTATTATAATTTTTAATAGAATTCATATATTATATATAAATAAAAAGGTAACACCTTACTTGAAGGGGTGTGCATAAGACTGACATGACACCTTCATAATCATGACATGACACGTCATGATTATGAAGGAGGTTTTATGCATGTTTATGACAACTGTCACTAAGTGTCATTTGCTTATTTATGTCATTTATAATGCAAAGATGACATTGTTTGTGATGCCTATGATGATTGACAGGACTAAATGATTAGGCTCCTCCCGGACCTACGTTTGGAACTTCATTAATTGATAGACTGCACTTTAAAAAAAAAAAAAAATACGGAAAATAACTGTGATTTTTTCCGGTTGTTTCCTTTTATTTTGAATTGCAGTCAAAACTCTGTAAAATTATCTCTAAATTAAAAACTTGGCTGTATTTTAAGTATTATGGCATTAATGACAAATTACAGTAATTCACATTTTTTATACAGAAAAACGGATGTATTTTTATACAGTATGTTTTCTGTTTTCTTAAATTACAAACAAATGTATGTAAAATTACAAAACAAATCTGTAATTAATACAATAACAAATCTGTTAGATGATAAAACAGTCAAATGGCTGGCAGTAAAGTAAAATCTCCTTATTTAAATAAACTGACAAACACTGTTATTTTACAGCTATTTCCTGAATTTAATGATCAAACACCTTGACTATAAAACAAAAGGCAAAAAACAGTCAAATGACTGGCAGCACAGGGTGCCAAACAAAAATCTTAAAATTAAAGTCAAATCTCTTTATATAAATTAGATAATAACACTGTTAATTTACAGGCATTTCCTAAATTATTACAAACACCTTCACTGTAAAATTAACTCATTAACTAATTAATTAATTACTTAAACATCACATGACTGACAGCAACAGAACATGAAACACTAACAAATCTCTCTAGATCTCAGCATCTTCACTTATTACCAACCAGACTGAATTGATTTCTTTCATACTAAACTTCTTATTGAGAATTAACAGAGGTTTAGATGTTGATGTTTTATTGAAAATCATAAAGTTTGAAGTCACCATTGTGGAGATAAGCATTTGCTTTTGTTGGGCTCTTGACCCTTGACTTTATAACTTTAGCTTTTTTTCTGGCTGTTATAACTATGTGTTTCCAAGGCACATTTGTTATAACAAAACCTGCCAGAGAAGATCCGGCCAGATAAAGCTGGCTATTCATGATGATAATTTAATTATCACATTAGCCTGATATTTTTTTTTTTTTTTTTTTTTTATCATATGTTTTCATGCATCTTGAAAGGAGACTTTGACGTACACAAACAACAAGAGTCAACACATGAATCTCAACAATGGTGACAATCAACAAAAAGCTTGTTTTGTGATGATCAGGGCTAATATGAATATTTTGTCGATTGTCACCATTGTTGAGATTCATATGCAGATTATTGATGTCTGTGACTCTAATTATGCTTGGCCAAATAATTTTCTCAAAAAGACATACAAACTTCCAAAATAGCAAAGCAAGATTGCAGAATTTAATGCAGAGAGAGAGATAAAAAAAAAAAGGCTGTTATGAATGTCAAGGGTCAAGAGCCCAACTAAAGCAAATGCTTATCTCCACAACGGTGACTTCAAACTTTATTAATTTCAATTAAACATCAACATCTAAACCTCAGTTAATTCTCAATAAGAAGTTTTGTATGAAAGAAACAAAGTCAGACTGGTTTGTGTTAAGTGAAGAAGCTGTGATCTGGTCAGATCTGTTAGTTTCATGTTCTTTTGGTAGGGTTTCTGTTGTCTGAGTCTTGTGGGTTACCACTGTGCTGAAGAGTAGAGCGTGTGCTTTAGTCCAGAAGAAGGCAATTAAATGTTGTTGTTATCTTTTATGTCATTTTATTTTAAGGCTATAACTGTGGAGTTGTTGCTGCGGTGATAGTTTTTGCATGTATGCTGTTGCTAGCTAGTGGTTAACTACAAAAAAGCTTTAATTTTACAGAGAATGATTCATGGTGATAATCCAGACAATACCTGTAAAATAAAAATTTTAAAAAAGCAAAAAAAAATTAGGATATTTAACTTTAATTTTGCCATTAATGGTAAGTGTTTGGCACCCTGTGCTGCCATGCATTTCACTGTTTTTTTTACGTTTACATTTTTTACAGTGTGGAGTTGTGTTGTGGATTTTTGTGATGTTTTGTATCAGCCGATTGAACTCTCATTTTGAAAGGATTTTTTAGTAAGCAAGTCAAGTAAAGCTAAATTTCTCAGAATTTGTGCTGATGATCATCTACAGCTTGAGTGATGTCAGTAAATTTTCATCAAATCGTCATTTTTAGGTAAATTGTTCCTTTAAGAAAAATTACAGATAGCTGCTGAGATGTTGTTGTTTTTAACCTGAATTAAAAGCTTTAAGTATGAGGAAAACAGTACAAAAATGGTATCAGAGTCATTTATTATTTTAAATTAAATAACAAAAACAATATATTAAAATATAGTCTAAAATACAGTTTCTCCCTTCTGGGTTTTTGTAAGGTTATCTGTATGAAAACAAGCAGTGTCTTGCACAGTAATACACTGCAGTGTCGTCAGTCCTTAGCTGACTCATGCAGATAAAAATTAGAGCTGTCCTTAGATGCTGTGAATCTGCCCTGCACAAACTGAGCTGAGCCTTTGCTAGAGTCTGTATAATAGTGCATGATCCATTCCAGTCCTTTTCCAGGTGATAAAATGTTTAATATGAAAAAGATCAGCAATATACAGTATAACTGTTTGTTTTATAAAAAATAAAAAATATGTATGAGAGATTTTTCTTTTTTTTTTTTTTTTTTTTTGTACATTTTCTGTGCCAGTTTGTAGCATGGTGTATCTCGAGCACAGTAATATACAGCTGTGTCCTCAGTGTTGAAGTTATTTCCTGTTAAAATAAATGCAAAATATCCAGTCCAAAATATCCAATATCCATCGGTTTTCCACTTGAATGTCTGATTAGCCTCCACCTAATGCTGAATATCCAGTGATCTTAAAAAACGTTTCTCCTGGTTTTACTACCATGACAGGAGGCTGATCCAGCTCAATGCAGAAAGGGCCTATGAACAATAAATAAAAACATTTTCACTAATACAAGCTGAGCTCAACATTTAATTTTCTAAAAGTGTTTATTTGTTTTTTGTGTTGAGCTGAGGATATATACAGTAGTATACTCACAGGGTGCAGCTGCCCAAACTAGCAGTACCGATATGCAGTACATGATGCTGGTTGTGTTTTCAGTGTGCTGTGGCTTTGTAAAACACAAAGAGCTTTTATTTAGTCTGTGCGCTCCTGTTAAGAGCAGAGATTTGCGTTGATGTAAACATCTGATATTAGCACTTGTTGTAATTATTAATGATAATGCAAAATTATTTGACTGATTTTGTGTTCTTGATTTATAAAAGAAAGTCTTGCAAGTCTGGTCATTTTGGTCTTGGTCATTTTGTGCTTAGAATAGTTGAAAACTGTTTAATGCTCAAAAACTCTTGAAAAAAAAAGTACTGTGTTCAGATAAAACATGGTTTATAAGTGGAATTGTATTGTACACTAATGAGTGAATATGTGCAGCTGTTACCTTAAATAACCATTTATACCTAATCTTAACCATAAAATAACTTTTGCTGGTATAGTCATGTATTCAGTCATGTTAAATAATATTTTGAGTTAAACAAAAACACTTTAGTTGATGTACATTTGTTTAATGTGTTTAGACTTGTTTTTGTACGGAGCTGTGGCTTGTTTAGTCACTGTGAGTGTCTTGCACAGTAATACACAGCAGTGTCTTCAGTCTGAAAATTCTTCCCTTGTAGAAACACTGTGTTTTTGGACGTGTCCTGTGTGAAACTGATCTTGTTTTTCACTGAGTCTTTAATGTTAGTGCCACCACCATCACAAAGAACTCCGAGCCATTCCAGTGCTTTTCCAGCAGGTTGACGGATCCAGTTAATGCAATAGCTTGATTCTGAAATCCTGCAGGAGATGGAGAATGATTCTTGAGGTTTCACAACCATAGATGGAGGTTGAGTGAGCTCAACACAGAAAACACCACCTGAAAATAACAATAAAAGAATGTGTTATTATTAACTGTCTCAAAACATCTTTTAACAGTTATGAAGCTTATTTCATTGCTTTAATTAAAGCATCAGTGAATCTCACAGGATGCAGCTGCTGCCAGCAGTAGTAGAGCTGATGAGAAGATCATGGTTTGGAGTAAACACAGGTTTATTACTCTTACTGATCCACAAAGCAGATACTCCTCTTTTGTACAAAGAGCAAGTAGAGAATTTGCATACAGCTTTTCGGTTGCCAAGATGTTGCAGTTTGTTGTTTATTTGGTGTAGTGCAATAGAACTATAGAAGAAGAAGAACAAAAGTAAAAAAAAATCTAAATGACTATAATGAAAACTATCTGCAACCCTTGATGTTGTGGCCAAAAACTAATTGAGACTTTTTTTTTTTGTATATCTGTTAAATAATCAAGACCTACCAGCTTTGTGTGAATGCAAATTGAAATTCCCTGTATATGATGCCAGATGACTCCCAGTGTTTAAAAAAAAAAAAGTGGAAAGGATGAAGATTTATCAATTTTATTGTTTCTTAGAAGAATACTAAGATTCTACACATGCAGTTCTGTCAGCACTGATGACTAAAAAATATGAATTTATTGCCTGATTGATTAAATAATGTACAATGTGTAGTGGGAAAAATGTTAAAGTTAAATTAAAATTAAATTAAATTATCAAATAATTAAAGAAGCAAATAAATGATGCAGCAGTCATACAGCAGCTGAGGAATAATAGATTAAATTCTAATAAATAATATTCTAGGCACTTTTTATATGTCTACAATATGTTTGCACTGTGTTTCCAAGCAGTCTATGCAGAGAATACAATATTTTTTTGCACAGGTCCCCAGGCAATTTGTGACAATGTGTATTGCGTGCACAGTAATATACAGCTGTGTCTTCAATCTGAAAGTTTTGTCCTTTTAAGAAAACTGTGTTGCTGGAGGTTTCTGCAGTGGAACTCATCTTATTCTTCATTGGGTTCACTGTATTTCCAGAATCACAGAACCAGCCAATCCATTCCATCGCTTTTCCAGCTGAGTGTCGTATCCAGTTAGTACAGCCACCTCCTGATGCTGAATATCCAGTGATCTTACAGCCGATGGAAAATGATTCCCCAGGTTTTACCACCATGAGAGCAGGCTGATTCAGCTCAATACAATTAACACCTGGGAACATACATTTAAAAACAATGTCACTCACCGAAATGAGTTGTGCACATTATTGTCACAAAACCTCTGAAAATGACTGATCATATTTCAGAGGTGGGACCAAGTCATTGTTTTGCAAGTCACAAGTAAGTCTCGAGTCTTTCAATTCAAGTCTCGAGTCAAGTCCCGAGTCAAGGCGGGCAAGTCCAAGTCGAGTCGCAAGTCCTCCGCTTTAAGCATCAAGTCGTAAACAAGTCATTAGTGCTATTTGCCCAAATTAGTGTCTCTGTATTAATTACTACAGTAAATTTAATATCAATAATAGTCTATAGTAAGTATAATATAAAGATATAATCATTTGTGGTGTTTCATTGAGGAATGAATCATTGTTTGTAAAGACATATAGGCCTATGTGAATGAATAATTTAAGTCCCCTGTTTCATTTGTTAATGAATCAGTGATTTTAATTAATCAACTGAGTCAATTATTTAATAACTTGCTAATACGTAGTACAGACGCTCATTTATCGCCACCTACTGACGTACCATTAGATCTACAGAACATAGCTTTATTGAAATGATTGACGGGTATAATTTATAATATTTACAAAATATTTGTAAGTCCTAAACTGATACGTTGATACAGAACGTTAATTACTGAGCAAAGAGATACATGAAATGAAGCGGAAAAGTAAATATATAAGAATAGTTATAATCAGGGGTGTAGTGGAGGGTATACGTATACACTTCTTTATCTTCTTTATTGATTACTGATTTGAATCAGTACATTATAACGAAAACAATACCTTACAAATAAAAAGATGCAGAAATTTCTGAAACCGGTAAACCCCTGTAAACTTTTCAGTCCAAGGATCCAGTAAACGAATGCGTTCAAATAGTAAGTTTAAATGGCTCTAATACAGGGAAAACCCGACCGATTTTATCAGAGATTGCGAAGAGTCAGGGAATAAATGAAGCGTACCCACTTCAGGCACCACTACACCACTGGTTATAATATATACAAATGTTAAACAAAAAATAAGAAACCATCCGTGAATGGATTTAAAAGATTGGATGGGATGTGTTTTATTATAGTTCTATATTATTTTATGTTCTTATACAGGCTATTCTTTAAACAAATTATTCAGATTTCATGCTGTCACGGAGACGATCATGTGCAATATCAGTTATAATCTATTTTAGTCTTTGTTTTTCTTTATTCAAAATAAAATTTTATTATTGTAATGATTTTATGGGATGAGTTAATATTTCAAGTTTACAAGTTAAATGTCTCTTGGCCACAAGTAGCCAAACCGAGCATGTCTGGCATCACACCGTTCATGGTTTAAGAAATGAGGCATGCAAATTATTCACGGTAAAACTGTAGCCATGCAGATAAACAAATATATGTAGGTAAATGTATTTTGTGTGTTAAACAAGTTCATAATGATCACAGTTGATGGCTTGGTTTAGGAGCTATATGTGCGATGTAGTAACCTGTCGGATATACAGCACGCTTTCATCTATTTCTTCTGGAAGATTATGTGGATGAAAACACTAAGAAGCGCTCGCTTAGTGTCTTTGGCTCAGTGCCAAAAGCTGCGTGAATCATACCAGTGTGACTATACATTTTTTTTTTTTTTTTAATTAAATATAAGATAAGCCATAAAGACTTCCGAGTCACAGCCGAGTCACAGGGCTCAAGTCCAAGTCAAGTCTCGAGTCATTGTTGTGAAAGTCTAAGTCGAGTCGCAAGTCTTCCTTTATTATGTCAAGTCAAGTCACAAGTCCTCAAATTTGCGACTCGAGTCCGAGTCGAGTCTCGAGTCATGTGACTCGAGTCCACATCTCTGTCATATTTTAAAGGAGTAGCAGCTACAAGACTCCCTAATAAACCCGTAGTATACTGATACTCACTGGGTGCTGCAGATAAAATCAATAGCAATAATCTAAAGTACATGATTCTGTCTGTCTGTACTCTCTTATGTGGGACTTGTGACTCTTTCCACCGCAGGACTTAAAGAGCTCTTGATTGTGTACATAAGCACCTGTTTATATAAGGAAGGTGATTTGCATCAATACATTTTTAGTGAACAAATTAAATTCAAATGACAACCCTAAAATTAAAATGTCCCTAAATTAAAATGACAACACTGAAGTCTTTGCTCTTTGTAACTGAGCCATTAAAAATCATTAAATATATTTTGTTTGTTTCATCATATATATAATATATGTACTCATGGACTTTTTTCCTTCTTAAATGAATTGACTTAAATGAAATGTATACTGTGGCACATATTGCATTGATCAAAGCTGATAATTTACAGATATTTAACAAAAAATCTAGACAAAAATTAAAAACAATTATTTTTTGCAAACACTACAATATAATATTTTTCACAGATCAAAATAGTGGTGCTACTGACTCAGGGAAGGTTCAGCTGACCAGTACTGAACTGTGAAAATTTTCACAGATCAGAATAGTGATTTACATGACTCAGGAAAGGGCCAGCTGACCAGTACTGGGTCACTAACATCACTATTCTGATTTGTGAAAACTTTCACAGGTTAGTACTGGTCAGCTGAACCTTCCCTGGGTCATGTAAATCACTATTCTGATCTGTGAAAATTCTGACGCAACTCACGACTCAACGACGCAACATCTGTTTCCAGTCGGTGGCCACTATGACATTCTGGGTAAACACTGGTGTAGAGGGGGCCCACAGATCCTGCCTCTCACTCTCCAAAGCCAATGCCTCTTTCCTCACATCCTCAAAAGTCAGCTGTTGATTTCGCCGGACTTGGGCCTGCAACTCTTGCTGAATGGGTCCTTCTCGTAACCCTATCACAAACTGGTCTCTCAGCAGCACATCTCCTCCCTCCAAGCCGGTGTCATCTCGCCGCTCCAACCTGAAAAACAACTCACTCAACTGGAGAGAAAAATCCCTAATAGATTGCCTAGCTTCCTGTCTGTAATTAAAAAACTGTGCCCTTAGTGCAGCAACTGGGATATTATCACCATACAGTGCCTTCAACAATGCAAACAGTTTCTCAGGAGTGTCCCGTTCTTCTGTAGTCACGGCTAAAACCTCACTCTTAGCCTCTCCCTCCAAAACTCCTAAAATAAAAAGCAGTTGTTGTCCAACACTTAGTCCTTGGAAAGTTAGCATATTTACAGGGAGGCACCAATCACCAAAACACCAACCACTTTAGACACTCTGGGGAGCAACTAAGATCTTCAATTATGACACAGGAGCACCCCTTTCACAGAAGTCTCTTTATTTTACACAATTAAAAACAGGACGGTCAAGAAATGGTTATGTAGCATTGGATAAGATTAATCTTAAATATATAGAAGGCAATAGGCAAATCTTACACCACACTATAGATTTGCAACATTAACACTAATAAGTAAAATCAATTAAGTAGCATGCAATAAAATTAGTCTTAAATAGAGGAAAACACAATGGCTTAAATAACCCCACAGTATGCTTATTACTATCTTGGCCTGAATAGGCTGACTAGGAGAGGAACCACAGTACCAAAAAAAAAAAAAAACACAAGACAAAGAAATCATGTTAATAAGAGCAAGTATATTATTCACAGGCTAATAACTGGTCTTGTCTAACTGTGGTTGT